>JALIZH010023150.1:0-75298 GCA_030522465.1 Rhipicephalus appendiculatus
CTAAGCCACCTCAATAAAGCTAACGACAGTGATATTTCTTTGTCTTTCCGCCAGAGTGCTCCAGTGGGCATAGGAAATAAGGTCTGTACGCGTCTCTATTGGTGGAGCAGAGTCACGTGATGGCGCTCGAGCCATCTCGACAAAAACAAGCGCGTGAATTAACGTCTACGCGCAGCCGACTTTTTTCTCGATGTTTTCTTTCTTTCTAGCAGTGTCAGTGCCATGAAACTTGTTTGTAGCCACGGTACCCTGCTGCGTACTGCAATGCGTGCGACGTCTTTGGCTCGAATTCGGTTGCGTCTATATTTCGTTATCGAAGTTTGTCTTGCGTGGTGTTTCATTGCAAAGTCTCAAAAATGCATGAACGCGGTTGCTTGCACCTCACGGCTTTCACGCAGGGATTTGACAGATCTCGTCGATGTAAGCTTGACTTGCACGTTATCAAATTGACTTATACGCAAATTAGATTCCAACAACCGTCGCACCACCGGTGTCAATGCTATATGCAATAGAACAAGCACTTGCATAACATATGATATTTTGGCGTACTATATCGTTGTTCTTTGTGCTAAATTATGCAAAAGTTTTTTTTGTTTTTAAATGAAGACTTGATTGTTAGCACAAGTGCTCTCTTGGCTGTCCTCCGTTTGCATCCCACGCGTTACCTAGGCCTCTGTGTAGTCTTTTTCCCGTTTGTTAACTGTAATAAGTATTTTTTAACCTCCTCCTCTATTCCTTGTGTTATTTATTCTTATTTTAATTGACTCTGTCATTGCTGCTATTTACATATCTACATTCCATGTGACATTGCTGTTCAGGTGATGTTATGGCAAAGGTAAAATAATCTGAGCGTGCCTAGTGCTTACAGGAACAAAAATTCTGCTTAAAACAGCGAAATTGGGCTTGCATTATAATAGTGGCAATTGTAACAACAAATCTTAGAGAAGTTAGGAAGGAGATTTTACAAACATAATACCAAGTGCTGCGGTTTTCTCATCAGCGTCGCTACGAGCCCTTTAGTGCTATTTTCCGTGGGCACTGAGTTTTCTATTGTCTGACCTTAACACCTAAGTTGACGATTATTCATGCTCTATTTTCATAGCTTGTAGGGGTGCCACCTGTATCTCGTTCATAAAGGCTGTCACGTAACTGGAACCAAATATTTACAAAGAAGTGCTTAACCTCAACGGAATAAAAAAAAATGATGGGATTTACCGCCATGTGGCTCTCATTAGGGTATTGTTATATTGCGCTTAATTTCTTAACTCAGATGCATGATGTAACATTTCGGTTATTCATTTCGCGGCCAAGTGCGCTTCTTTACGTTTTAGAGGGCATTCTAAAACGACAGATGTGATTTTTAGTGGAAAGGTACATGCTACGTAGTGATTTTTCCGGCGTTTAAAGAAAGCCGGAGAAATATGACCACGTTACTGCGCTCGTACGCTATTGTAATGCAGCGCTATCAGACGTGCTTCTAGCGAAACAACCAGCACGTGGACCACGGCGAAGTGAGCGGCCGTGGCTTAGGCATCGGCTTCACAGCGCGTCAACATTTCTGACCGCCACACACGGCAAAGAAACACCATTGTCCCTGAGAAGCGACAGGCTGACGGTCCGCGTGCTGGTTGTTTAGCTCGAAGCTCGTTTAAGAGCGCTGCAGTACGATAGCGCATGAGCGCACTCACGTGGTTTTATTTGACATTTCGCGTGTTTTCTTTAAAAGCCAGAAAATATTCACCATGCAGCATGTGAGCAGCCACAAACAATCACTTCGGTCATTTTTAAATGCGTTCTACGATGTGACGAAGCGCACTCTGTTATAAAGTGAATATTAAAAATGTTGCATAATTGACCATAGTTAATCAACAAACTAAGCGAAATATAAAAATGCCAGAACGAGCGCCACGTGACGGTAAACCATATGTCATTGCTTTCACTCAGTCATGTCAAACGCTTGTTTTTTTTTTTTTCTAATACTTGGTTCTACTTACGTGAAACACCCTGTATACTTATTCACTGCCATTTCTTATTGCGAAACTGCCTTGCTATTTGGCTTAGGTATATTCGCTTTCCATTTTTAAGTCGCTGTAAAGTCCTTTTTTGTGTTACAAAAATAGCAAAATCAGGCTAGAAGTTGCAGTAGTGGGAACAGCTGTGATATCCTGCGACGCTTTTTGCCACGTACAATACATCTGGGAAGCTTCTGGGCGGCAGAAGTTCTCTCGGAGAGGAAAGGGTAAAAGATTGCACTTTATTGCGAACATGTTGCTAACGAACACTTTACGCAAGTTGATAGGTAGAATATGAATAATCACTGCAGTTTTATGTCCTCACTGAACTGTGAGCGCTGACTCCGTAGTCATCCTCTTCACATCATGCCTCACAAAAAATATCGCTACCAGCGTTGTTGCTGCTCTGCAACTGTAGGGTGATGCGGTACTACGAAAAGGGTAATACCCTTACGGACAAGGTAAGACTCTGCACCGGTATTTGTGTCATCTTGCGGAGGCTTCTTATTGAAGTTCTTGCACTTAGACGGCAACCTACTAGCTGGTCGCCAAGTAGAGCAGCGACACCCACAAAATACAAAAGTGTCATGTAAACAAATGCCAAAAGCTTGTTTCGGAATGAAACTAACATACATTAAGCAAGAGAAACGTAACTTTCGGGATTCAAACAGATATTTCATTGAAATAAACAAAGTTGGTCGCAGTTAAGACATTTTCAAGGAAACACTTCTGTACATAGATATTTGCAGCGTCATTATATTGATCTATAATAGCGAATTTACAAATGTATCGAAGTATCTTAAGATACAATTGGGAAGTATCGTATCGGATACATTCTTTCCGGAAGTATCTTGTATCTGTATCTCCAAAACTTCTTGCCCGAGTATATTGTATCGTATCGCGATACAATTTCAAAGTATCTTTGCCCAGCCCTGTTGCAGATGACATGTCATGATTTCCATTTACCACTTGTTATTCATGTTCCTCATAAAGTCACCTCACGCAATACCAAATTTTGTGCGTATCAAACTAGCGAAACGGCTGCCAGCATGCCATGAGCGTGGCATGCAAGTCATGTTGCACATGTCATGTCATGATTTCCAAGTACGCCTTCTCATTTATGTTCGTCTTACAGTCACGTCACGCAATACCACATTTGGTGTATATCCATCTAGCGAAACAGTCGCAAGCGCGCCCTGAGCGTGGCATGAAAGTCATGTTGCACATGACATGGCATGACTTACATATTATCCCTTGTCATTTATGTTCATCATACAGTAACGTCATGCAACATCAAATTTGGTGTATGTCAAGCTAGCGGAACGGCCGCGAGCATGCCGTGATCGTGGCATGCAAGTCATGGTGCACATAACATGCGAGTCATGATTTTCGTATTACCACCTGTCATTTATGTTGGTCATGCAGAAATGTCTCATCGTAACAATTCTTGGATATATCAAGTTAAGAAAAAGGCCCCAGAAGCACTACGGTCATGGCCTGTAAATCATACTTTCCACGACAAGTTATTCATGATTTTCATGATATGACTAGTGATTCATGTTCGTCATACAGTCATGTAATGTCATACCAATTTTGGTGAGAATCCCATTAACGATACGACCAGGAGAGCGCAAAGTCGTAGGTGGTTGTATAGATAGATAGATAGACAGACAGACAGATAGATAGATAGATAGATAGATAGATAGATAGATAGATAGATAGATAGATAGATAGATAGATAGATAGATACGTTCAAAGTCGCCGAAGTTCGCTAAGAAATGCTTCGAATCTAAAAACCATCATTAGCAGGTGATGCTACAAATGACGTGACATCCTTCTCGCGTACACCACGAAGACCTATCCTTCAGTCACTTGTGGCGCACAGTCCCTTAGCGCGGTACTCGGAGAGCGGATATGCGCCACACTTGATTCACAGTCTATATCAACGGATGAACGGCCAGAACAAAATTTGCAAGCCTTCACGCGGAAATATTAAGGCGACCTCCTTGCAGAAATCCCGGCGCTGCGGTCGGTGGCGTTGGTTGTCAGTGAAAAAACGCGATGGAAGCAACAGAGAAAAGTCCCCGTTTGAGCCTGGATAGAACCCAGGCATTCTGCTTGACACTCAAGCATCACGTAACCACACAGCCCTTCAGTGCCTGAAACTGCTTTCCAATAAAACTCTACACAGCTGCCGTGTATAGCGACGAACAGCGCGATAAACGATAGACAAATTGGGTAACGGAGGCGGTCATGTAGGGGTCACGTCAATTGTGTTTTCAGTGTAGGCTTTCTGCTTTCATAACGACGTAAGAAACATTACACATGGGCACTTTGGACTCCTCAAGCTATAGTAAAGTTTTGCTCGACTCTCGGGGGGGGAGGGGGGATGCCGACATGATGCTACTTGAGATTCGCACGCCATCGCATCGTAGCGAGGCATTTGGGTGCAGTAACGTCTGTGCCATCCCGTAAGGGCCAAGCTTATGCCGCACCATGAGGCCTGGCAGTGTAGTGGGCCCTGACGCTCGAACATGTTAATCGTAGCTGGCGCTCTGGTGCAGTCGTGGTTGTGCTTTGTGGCTGCAGCGCTGCAGATACCACAATAGTAATAAAATTGTTAGACTTTACCGTCCCGAAACCACGATATGATTATGACAGATGACGTAGAGGGGTACGTTTAAACAGGGTTTGAATGCAGTTGTTGAACTTATTTGTTTTTTATGTTCCGCCAAGGTACACTTTTTGACGAGCAGACTCTTCAAGGAAAAATTCCGTTAAATGAGCTTCCGTTGTTGCAAACAAGGAACCAAAACTACTAGGTAGTTGGGAATCGTTTGAGAGAGCGGCCTCTTTAGGAAATAGTTTTCTTTCGCACAGCTCCTCCACTGAGACATCACAAGATTGAGTTGAAAGATTACTCAGGTCAATGGCTTTCATGTGGTTATTCTGCGCTATCCTTACAATGAAAGATCTAGAAAAAGCTGCTTTTTCCAATATTTTCCTGAAAGAAACGACGTCCTACGACAACATCAATGGCTCCTTATTTATTTCGCCCGGAGGTTTGCTGACGCATCAGGCCAAGTAGCTGTGTCGAAACACAACTTCGCCACGACGAGTATGTAAATGAAAACTCTTAATATCAAACATATATATATATATATATATATATATATATATATATATATATATATATATATATATATATATATATATATAAACAATGAAGAGAAAACACAGGACCCGGAAGTAACAGTTCAAAAAAATATGTCAGGCACGTAGGAAAAAAAATTGAAGGACACTTTGTACATTCCAAAGTGTGTTCGGCGAAAGCGTGTGGCCATTCCACTGACGGAAAGACGGACGGAAAGACCGACGGACGGACAGACGGACGGACGGACATCCGGGTGGACGGACGGACATCCGGACGGACGGACGGACGGACAGACGGACATCCGGACGGATGGACGGACGGACATCCGGACGGACGCACGGACGGACCTCCGGATGGACGGACGGACAGATGGACATCCGGACGGACGGACGGACGGACGGACGGACATCCGGACGGACATACGGACGGACGGACGGACACCGGACGGACGGACATCCGGACGGACGGACGGACAGACGGACGGACGGACATCCGGATGGAGGGACGGACGGACATCCGGACGGACAGACGGACTAATGGACGGACGGACGGACATCCGGACGGACGGACAGACGGACATCCGGACGGACGGACGGACATCCGGAGGGACGGACGGACACCGGACGGACGGACGGACGTGAGCATGAGACATTAGAGGCTTTCGCCTTAATTGTTCTCGGAAGGACTGACGTTTCGGCCGCGGGACCGGCCTTCGTCGGACCGGCCGCGGGACCTGACGAAGGCCGGTCCCGCGGCCGAAACGTCAGTTCTTCCGAGAACAATTTTTTCCCTACGTGCCTGAGATATTTTTTGAACTATATATATATACAGTATTAATGAGAACTAACAGACAAAGATGCCAAGGAAAGTATAGGGGAAGCTATTAGAAGTAATTGTAATGTAAATGTGAAGAAAGGAAAATGGACGAAAAGATAACTTGCCACCGGCAGGATCCGAACCTGCGACCTTCGAATAACGCGTCCGATGCTCTCCGGTGGCAAGTTATCTTTTCGTACACTTTCCTTTCTTCACATTTGCATTACAATTACTTCTAAAAGCTTCCCCTATACTCTCCTTGGCATCTTTGTCTGTTAGTTCTCATTAATACTGTGTTTAACAAAGCAAACGAGCCCTTAAGTTTACAATTCTTTCCTATATATATATATATATATATATATATATATATATATATATATATATATATATATATATATATATATATATATATATATATATATATATATATATCTCTTGTTCTGTCAGAACAGTGTTCTCAGGAGAGCACTGCGCCTCTTACTTGTGTTTACGAGATGAAGTACTTCACTGCTGTAGAATTATGGCGCAGTTGTTTAATCGGGATCTTTTTTTCGCTGCCCTTCCGCTGTACCAAGGATGAGAACGCTCCAAATGGGGCACTTTACAGAGGACGTACTGAGCGTAACCTTCTGAAGGTAAGCGGTTTTTGTATTTGTCTCTCTGTTATAACTTCAAATTGCAGTGGGTCGCCGTACAGGTCAAGAAGGGCTAACAGAAATCTCCATAATACAAACATGATCTTTTGACTTGAGTTTCACATATATGGCACATCCGCTTGCCCAAACTGCGGTGATTTGGTAGTCACACACCGACACCCAGGGATGCAAACATTGCTTTTTCGTCTCTTCTTTAGAACTTGTCCCGAATGATGGCCTTTCTATTCACTTCTGAGTATCCCCTCGGCAAAGATCGACCTTGTACAGTGTCCATCCCCGACACGACTCCAGGGACTCCGTTCAGGTGACTCCGTAATCGTTTATTTTGCCACAAATATTCTCACGTGCCTTTCTTCGGCTTTTAGATCATTTGCCAACAAAACTCCAAGATAGCTTAACTACTAGTGGACCTATTATTTAGCCAGAGAAATTATTCAGGGCAGTTGCTATTTCAAAACAAGTTACGGTTTGCCCAATACGTGCTTTTTCTGTATTTCCAGTAGCGAAGTGTGTTCGCAAGAAACCGCATCAGCAGTGTAGTGACCGCGAAATCAGCAAAATACCCCATGGAAAAATGCCGCATTTATAGTTCCCCATGGGGGGAAAATACTGTATGGAAAGACTATAGATGCTCGTCTCTATATCTGGACGTCGGAGTCCCGTCCAGGGAGCTTACAGTCTCCTAATAAAAGCACACACAAACTAGCATCGATACTATTCTTCCTATTGTTGTTCGGTCGCTGCCTCTTCGAGCAGTACAGAAAAAAGCTTGTTGCATATTCCTTTCTACACTTGCTGTCAACGATGTTCTTGCTATGCTTGTAGATTGCTACTGAAACAAAACGGGGTTACTGTCATGGTGACTGTTAATACTGACGAGGAGGTCACGAGTTCATATTCATGGATGTAGAACACTACAGTCCGTCGTGTAAGATTGCCATGCCTTCTTGTGCTGGGAATGTCGCTACCAAAGAAATATTTGTAGCCCACACAACATCAGCAGCTACATATTCTAGCTGGCAACTAACATCCACATCTCAGGCATTCAGGAAGAACGCGGTAGAGCAAACTTCAAAAACAAAATAAGTGCGTGTAGTTAAAGATAGAGCACTGCGCTCTGCATGACTCATATGAATCTGCTACAAGCACTCTATTGTTTCCAGCACGAAGTACTGAGCATATTAGAAGGAATCGCTAGCAGACGAAAGCCTTATCACTAAGACTTTTGCAATGGGTGGGCAGCTTTCAACCACCCATTAACTCTGCAAGTGGCAATCGTTTGCTACCTGGTTTTATTTAATTCTACTACAACGCTACACTACATATGTTAAATGTGTGAGGGCAAGTGAAAAAAGCGAGTTTTTTTTTTTCAAAATGTCTTTTCTTGATTTTTCGTCATGTTTAATGCGCAATTTATTGCCCATCATATTTCTGCAAAAGGTTTGTGTGTACGCAGATTTTATTTTAAAAGATACGAGCAAAAATGTTAGACCACCCATCACCTACTAAACCGAAACTGAAAGTGCCAGTTCTGTATTCATGATTAGATTAGCTTGATATGCAGTATTTTGTTGGTCATTTAGCAGTCATATGAAGTGTGAACATGTAACAATGCTCGAAAAGCGTTGTCGACACGTCATGTTTAATCATAAAGTCATAAACCTGTCACAAGGTGAACGTCTACGTGGCACCTGTGTTGTTCACGCTCAAGGACACGTATGTGAGCCTGTAAACCATGAAATTTGCTTTAGCTGATGCTGTGTGTCATTTCAATAATGACAGCAGAAGCACATTTCATATTTTAAATGCGAAGCATTTCTTTGCGTACTGTCAGCACGTTTGCGGTTCTATCTACGTATCTATCTATCTAGCCGCCTACATCCGGGTGCTCGTGATCGCATCCTTAACTTGGGGTACACCAAAATTTGAATTAAGGGGGGCGGGGGGGGGGGGGGGGGTAAGGGGTATTGACGAATATGTCTGGCTGATCGTGACATGAATAACGTGAAAATCCTGTCACGTACGTCGTCAAACCCTTTCCTGCACGTGTGGCAAAGACCCGTATACCACGGGCCACGGTATGCGGGTATATGCCACAGTTGCTTGACAATTTATATCTACCCAGGAATGGCGAAGGCAGACATTAGTAATTTAAATGTGAGAGCATTCAGAAAAACTGACATCGGCAGCATTGACCCGATGAATGCAAATAATAAATATCAGGGTCCCAGCAGGAATCGAAACCAAGCAATCTGCGTGGAACTACTTCGGAAAATCACCCTATGCAGGCGCAATGTTTGTGAAAGGTCAGTTGTGGTTTAGTGCTGGCTATCTAAGCTATCTAACTACAGTGCTGGCTATCTAAGCGCCATTCACTGTAGTTAGTCCACGAAGCACTATCCAGAGCTACCATTCTCGCAAGCACAAGTGCTACATATCAGCTTACCGCTTCTGGTGTTTGTAATGCACATGTCTTTGCTGGCATCGCTACGCAACTGTAAACAAATGGCTATATGAAACATATGCGACTGTTAAACATGTGCCTGTGCGTAAAATATTTGTACGTATCTTTCGCGTCATTTCGTAACGTTTCTCTAAATAAAAAAATTACAACCCAGTCGCCTTGCCTCCGTATGTTTCGCATAACAACAATTCCCATTTACTTCGGATCTGCCAATTTTTTTAGGCAAATTCGGATCGAGCAGGGCCTCTACACTACAAAAGCTTGCCTCACGAATTATCAGCAGAGCAGCGTGAAAGTGCCCCGTCATGGCAGTGATGCTGCGAAACAAGCTGGAAAAAAATTTGAGTTGTCGCTCGAGCAAAGGCACATGAAGGAACCGGCTGCAGATATTGAGAATTGTAGTGCTCCTGATCATCTGGCGTAAGCGCTGCACCTGGTTCAAATCTCTTTTGTTGATTTTCTCAGAACTTACATTTCGGGTATTATTCCGTAGGCGAACACTCATAACTATTTTCCTAATAAAGGCTTTTCTTTTAAACTTGGCACACTTCTTTATCCTATTAGTAGATGTGCAATGAAGATTTATTACGGCTACCTGTTATACAAAGGTGCCCCTAGTGCTAGTGCATACTTTTTAGTTATTTAATCAATATGTTTTAGATGTGAAGCATCTTATGGCGAAGCTTAATCCAGTGGTGGTGGTGTGCCACGTGGCCTCCCTTACTGCGCATGCGCAAACACTTTAAAAAAAATAAAAAATAAAAACCTCCTCTCCCCCCTCTCTCTCCTCTAGGCATCCCTGCCCGCGGCGTCCACACTCCCACTGCGCATGCGCGTCCCCCCCCCCCTCTCTCTCTCCTCTCCTACGCTTCCCCCCTCTCTCGCCTCGCGACGCCGACGCACGCAGCGTCTGCTAGCGAGTTTCTTGTTGAAAAAACCGACTGCTCGCGCTGCACAACCGTTCACTGGCATTTGATTCGGTGGAGACATCAGCAGTCATGCAGGCACTGCGGAATCAGGGCATCGACGAAGCCTATATAAACATAATGGAAGAAATCTACAGCGGATCCACAGCCACTATAGTCCTCCACCCCGTATATATGGCACTGGATCTTGACCTGCAAGGTGGTGCCGGTGGGAGATTTCTCCTGTGCGTTGTCGAACAATAAAAATTCGCAGCATGCGCGTTAACTACAAGCGGACTGTGGGTCTCTGTGTCCAGTCGGAGTCTTCTGTCTCTCATTGCCCATTAGCAGCGATTGACATGTTCTAGTAGGAAAGACCGCTCCATCACTGCGTGCTTTGCGCCTCCCCACTTTTCTCCTGCGCAACGATGCGATCAGCGCCAGCATCAACGCCGCCGCCAGTGTAAGCGTCAGCGCCCGCTGCTTCACATCTACACATGGTTCCCTTTAGCGGGAGATGGTGTAATTTTTTAATATTGATCCGACCTCATTTGTTTTGGTTCATTGCACTGGTGAAAGCCATTTTATATCCCTACAATAAATAAAAAAATTTTATCCAGTGGAAGTAAAGTTAGGAGTGTTGGCGAAGGACCCACTTTTAATGAAATTATTAATTATGAAAAACTAACAAAAGGACTTGCTTTATAATGCTCACATGTGCCTCGAAAGATGTGCTTCGTATTGAATAGTAATAATTTTTAGTGATTATCGCATTAAAAAAAATTCCGACACTTGGTCTCATACATTACAAGAATGCTTTATCGATATGACGCCTTATAAGGTCTTTTTTAGGAGAAGCTCCAAGCAACAGCATGCTCCGTGGTGCGATATTCGAGTGCCACTCTGACTTCTAGGATGCCAATCCCGCTTGAGCCTTGTTTTCATTTTTAGATGCGAAGCATCTTATGCTCGGGGCTATGTCCGTCCCTCCCGCGTCCGTCCCGCGTCCCGCGTCCGGCCACTTTCATGAAATAGGGAAGCACCCATTATGCGAACCAGAACACTGTAGTAATATGAAGGCCGTCAACCACTATCACAGTCATTAGAGTCATGGCCTCGAGCACAGAGTGGCTGTTTAGCACTGGCTAGGCAGGTGGTGTCTGTCGCCCAGGTTGACCCCATTTCTTGATCTTGCTTGCATGTGTTTGGAGGGGGCTTAGTCCGTCCCTCCTTTCCGCGTCCCACACCACCACAGCGTATGCGCGTCCCCTCCTCCTCTACTACGCTCACCCCCTTTCTCTCCTCTAGGAATCCTCAACTCTACGGTGCCGCGCCCTACACCCCCCACAGCACATGCGTGTCCCCTCCCCCCTCTTTTTACGCTCACCACCTTTCTCTCCTCTAGGAATCCTCTACTCTACGGAGCGTCCTACACATCCACAGCACATGCGCGTCCCCTCCCCCTCTCTCTCCTCCTACGCTCACCCCCTTTCTCTACTCTAGGAATCCTCTACTCTACGGAGCGGCGCCCGCGTCCCACAGCGCATGCGCGTCCCCTCCCCCTCTTTCTCCTCCCCCACGGTTCCCCCCCGTTCTCTCTTCTAGAAATCCTCTACGGAGCAGCGCGCACGACAGGTGATGCGACAGCTGCATACTTCGCTGGGGGCAACACGGTAGTTCCGCGGTATGAAAATGATGGAGCGCAGGCGCCTCATGTGCAGCGCCGCGACCAGCGCCCGGCCCGCTACCGCGAAACGGGAGTGGTAACGTTTCTCCCGCTCAAGCTAACTTTCCCCGCTGCTTCGCATCCCCAGATGGTTCCCTTCAGCGGGAGATGGGGATGTTTTTTTTTTAATTCAAATGATGAACATGAGAAGTTGGTGCCACTATAATGAAACCGGCTACTCCTTCTCGCTTTGGGGTCATTCCACGCGAAACGTCCTAGCCATTTTGGCGACCATCTCAAATGTATTCGAAAAAAAATCATGCTTATGTATTGCATTGAAAACAATGAGTTGCTAGAATATTTCGGAGAGAAAAGAATTTTTGATCTCGTGGACGCCTTTTGAATTCCCCAGAATGTCGCTTGAGTGTTGTTTGTTAGAAAATTTATCTTAAGAGCATCGTTTCTAGTTTGATAATCAAATTTGGTTTACACAGGAACAAAATTTGTTTATGTAAGGTGTTTGAAGATGAATAACATTAGTTGTATTTATCTGCCATATACGCCTCGAGAGATTTTGTCAAAATGTTCTATGGTGTCCTTGTACTGTGTGTGGTTTGCATGTCTCTACACTGGCGCTGTACGCCTACTTGTGCGCGGCAAATTTGCTTGTTGAATTGAGAACACGCTAGCCTGGCGCCGAGGCCGCTAAAGGAGCTAGCTATTAAGTGCCAAGAAGTGCTGGACAGGTCTGGATCTAAATGTTTCAGTTGTATCACTGCTAGTCACACATCAGCATGCTTCGTCTCATCGTGGTTTGCGGATGACATTTGCCGAATATTAGCAGAATCCCAAAATGTGTAGATCCCCCTGGTTCTACAGGCTAAAAAGCACACATTAGTTGAACGCGTCTCAAAAGGCATTCAAGTTGTAAGCATTGTAATTGTGAGCGCGTACACTTTTTCAATAATAATGAGCTTAGCCTCTTCAAATTAATTTTATGTGTATCAGCAATTACATGGAAAGTTGTTTTTTGAATACGTAATTTTTAAGACACAGGTTCTTACAATCGGCCACGATTTATTCGGTTATCATCATTGCAGGTTTTGGAGTCATATGTTTCAATGAACGTTGCCTTGCACTTAGTCAGGTAGATATATCGACAGTAGCTCGATGGCTCTCTTTTATTTCCACCAGTGCTCCACATATAGCAATAGTTTGATAGAACACCTGAGGATAAAAATACGACTTATGTAGAAATATACAAATACATTAGGACCCTATAGGGTCCTAATGTAATGTATGGCGCAATTCCTTAGGGTCACCTATATGAAAAACCACGTTCTGGGCGTAGCAGTGCATTTGGATATGGATAATTGATGTTGGCTACACTGTTCTCTTTGGTGGGAAAAAATGGTCATAGTTGTGCTAGCCTTTAGAAGCTCACTATTATCGTATACAGGATGACGGCATGATTGTGACATCCGCGCGACCCACCTTATATTTCTCACACCTCCCTCTGACAGGGATCTTGGCTCACGGGAGCGGTGTCACGATGTCGGAGCGGTGAAGTGAAGTACTGCGTCATAACACTAACGAGCGCCGATATGGATCGCCTTAGTACTGTACACGCAGCGGATGCTTTCGGTTAAATATTGTAGCACACTCTATGGTCGTCGCGATGCGGCGTGCGCGGTGATTATATTCGGGGATGATGCAGATATGTACTTTGCTTTTCGCGCCGTCTTTGCATGTGACACCCCGTCACTAGACTGCTGTACCTTCCACATGCGCCAACAGTGTTCTCATCGGCCTACTCCTTCGAGTGCGGTTGTACCGACTAAGAACTGTGCTGCAATAAGCACCGCAGATAGACAACCACGTCAACGGGCGGATGTTGCGCGATAGAGTTCTTTGGTTGAGTGACAGACATGCCAGCTAGAAGTGGAAAGCTTTCGCGCGTACAGGGCCTCAAGCTGCGAATTCTGCCCCGAGCTCCTGAAGCGCAGTGTGGGTGTGTGCATGAGATCAGGTCGAAGTTAGCCTGTTACTGGGGCGCGTGCACCTTGCAGTGTCTCTTCTTAATCGACGACGCATTGAAAAACTACATATCGAGTATCAGTGTGTATTATGTGGTTGTTGATGATATCTTTGCTCAGGATTAATCATACGCTTTATATAGGTGCATTCGCCACATGGTGTATCTAGATGCACAAATGTATAGCCATAATCATGGAAGTTCACCCTAGGGTCGGATATGTGCCACGGATCCACGTCAAACGTTGCTATATCTGCTAATAGACATTGAAGAAACTCCTTTATATAAATGTAAAATGAATAATCAACCACATCAGTGAAGACACGCTTAACATTCTGTTGTACCAATTCCTGTGGTGGAGGGATCAACTATGATTGTTTTCTTTGTTTTAACAGGAGCGAAACTATAAAACATGCACGTCATCATCGCGCCGCACTCTGCTTTTGCGATAAAACGGAGTCCGTGCTGTAACATGAGTGCCGACGGCCTCACCCTATGATATGCGCATGATCTCCCCATGCCGTGCACTGCGATAAATCTGAGTCTTTGCTCTAACGTGACTACCGACGAGCTACTCTTGCACGCCTGTGTAGTCGTCGTGCCTGGCAAGACTACGATATGCGCACAATTACTCAACTTCAGAAAGGGAAATTGAAAATGACCCGTTCGTAGCAAGAAACCACAAGCTCAATTTCTCTTTATTACTACTTGCTCTACCTTGCGGGATTCCGCAGAACTCACTTGCGACTACGCAATTCACACAAAGACATCGATCCACCTCGTAACGCTTGGACCAAAGCGAAAGATACGGCTTAAGCTTCTACTCGTTCGCTCCTTAGCATGAAAGTAATTCCCACAACATGTCGGATCTGGCGAACTTTCGGATCTAGCGTCGGATCTGGAGACACCTACCTGCTCGTTTTTGCGGTGTGAGATACCGCAAACGGTAACATTCGTAGCACTCGTGGGCCTTTGGCTCATTTTTTTGATAAAATAAACACCCTCCCACCCCCGAAATTCGGATTGAGGGGGGGTGTTTTTTACCGAGAAAAAATAATGAAAGTAGGGGGTTTGCAAGGTTTTCAACAGGTGCCCCCCCCCCCCCCCCACCCCCCAAAAAAAAAAAATTCTGGCTACGGGCCTGCCCGGCACAAAACACTTTAGTGTTCAAAAACGAAAGATAGGGTAGGCAGCACGTTCAGAGGTGGTAGCCCATGGCGATGGCCAGTGGTCAAGCGCGACTGGTAATCCCGGCGTCTCACGAATTTAAGCAGGCTAAGAAATGTTTGAAGGTGCGGGCGCGCCGGTAACACCGCGTTCGTGAGGGTTGCAGTGCGGAGAACCTGTTCCCTGTAGGTAGTAATGACGTTAGAATATTCCTGAGCCACGGTTTGCTAGGCACAAAAGGGGGCGCTGCATGGTCGCAGGGGTTACTGCACCATCTGCCGTCCCCTGAGGGGACGCGGTCCTTGGCATAAAACCGGACAAACTTGCACAGGCAGCTGGTTCTAAAATGAAGCAGCGTTAATCAGTCTCTCTGGCGACACTGCCCGCGACAAACGCTTTGAGAGCCCTTCCGTTTACACCTTCTGGTCCGGGTGGACAGCGGTCACTAGCTTTCGCAGGTTGCTTGACGATAAGTTCAATGTGGCAAATACTCTGGTGAGCGGCACACAAAAGAGGTGGTATGCTTTAAAAAATGTGTGCGCGTCCTCGTTCCTCGCAATGTTCTCGTTGAAGTGCAGCCAGTGGAAAGTGAGGGCGAGACATGATGGGAGAAATGACGAAAACGTCGTCCTACGCCTGGCCCCGTGAGTCCGGGCTGATGGTGATTTGTGAGAACTTATTGCGCAGGTCTGGAATTGTACAGCATTTCGACCATTGTTCTAGTAGATCGTCGACCATGTTATCAGCTGTCAGAAGGTGCCCCGCCAGCTCTACCACAGTGGAGCTCCTAGCAAAGCGGAAGCTGTTCTGTCTGCTGCTGGCTGTGGTCGGAATGGTACAAGCTGCAGCTCCCAGACCTATTTGCCAAAACGTATCCGCCCGCCTAGAGCAGCAGCCATGCGCTCAGTGGGCTGCTGCTTGGTCTAGGGGACCTGCGTATGTATAGTGCTTAGCTGCGTCGATGCTCTCATCCGCACAGATGGACGTCCGGATACGAGCCAACTATGACACTCTTCCTGGGAACGCTTGGGCTAGAGGTAAACAACTTCGTTGCAAAAAACCGGCCATCACAGGTCTCTTCCTTGTATCTTGTGATATCTATACGACACTATTCAGTCACCATGTCATCATATTGAAACGAAAAAGGCAATGCAATAGACGACCCCGGGCAATTACATTCGCCATTACGTCTCCTGGGGTAACTGCGTCGGGGGGCCCGCCCGTATTTTTTTACCCGAAAACCTTAAATGACAGTGATTCGTGGTCGTGTGAGCTACAGAAAATATTTTCCGAAGAGAAAGAGCATATCAGCTGTAGAGTTACTGCATATACTGCGTTTACGTAGCAGAGTTGCATATAGGTCTGGCTAGCGAACTTAGTTATGCGGCAAAGCCACAATTTGTTTTAACAGCGATGGTGTTTAAGACAGGCGTAATTTGTGCGGTTTATCCTGAGTGGCCTATCCTGTGCAGCGTATAATGTATATGCCACATGAATTGGGTAAATGCGCCATTCACCACTGCTCCACTTAAACAGAGGAAGGCAACAGATAGCCCAAGAAACGGTTATGTGCCACAGAAATTCGTGCGGGCTATCAGAAAACTATCATCATCATAAACAGGTATGTGGCACAGAAATTGGTCAAATACCACTACTCACCACTGGTTCACTAAAAAGGAAGGCAGCAGTTAGTCCAACACTAGGGAACGATAAAGGCAACGGCAGCGGCGAGAAAACGCCGAAGCGAAGGAAAGCCTACGCCAACGACGACCTGTCCGCAAATTTATCAGATGCAAACGTTTGGTTTCAGCGGGAGTTTCTCTCTATGGAGTTTGGATATACGTATCGTGTCTGCTACTGTATGTGAGATGTGAGTGCTTGGTTTCAGCGCAATTTTCTGTCTCAGGAGTTTAAACATCCGCATCGTGTCTCTTACTGCTAGTGCTTAACCCTGTCCTCTGTGCCCTGAGAATCAACTTAAGAACAACCTAGTATCACCTAGCTAAAGCCAAGCAACGACCTAGAAGCAACCTACAAACAACCCTCATCACCTATCTAAGGCCTTGAAACAACCTAGAAGCCACCAGCATAGTCTTCAGAATCGTGCAGTTCCTCTGTTTCAAGGCTTGCGCGGCTTAGTGCAAAGTTCACCATTTTTTCCCCCCGGGCTATATGCTTACCCCGTTGCCGATCGACTTATTGGCGTGTCGAAAAGTGGTGAATAATTTGACTCTCGATGATTAGGGTCAATCCAGGTCTCTGCAACGGCAGCGTCGAGGAATATAAAAAATTGGGGGGACCCTTAAGCTTCGCCTTTAAGAGTTGAACGCGATAGCGATATCCCGTCCCTACTGCGTACTTCAATCACTTAGTGCATACTATGTAACGGGTAGTATGTTTTAAACCAGGAGAAATTATGCGCGGCAAATGTGGGAAGTGTTTTCGAACTTGTTATGATGCCACTACGTGGTGTTAAGGGAATACGCGCAGTAAGGTGTGTGCCGTTTGTAATGGGTGGCTGGCTTTAAACTATGGAATCGTTATGATAGTCACATATTCTGACGCCCGATGGCAATTTACGCTTGTACCACGCAATATTCCTGGGATATTACATGTTATATTGCCACGCCTATATAAAGGATGCTTGCGTTTGTGAAGCATGGAAGTTATTTTCACTGCATTTCCAAGCCGAGGAAGTTATTTTCACAGTATATCCAAGCAGAGGCATGGCTGTGTGGTAGAACACCTGCTTGCCACGCAGACGACCCGGGTTCGTCCTCACTCGGACCCGAAAATTGTTATTATTTATTTTATTTGCATCTTTCTCGATTTTTCGGTCACGGACAAGATGATGATTTTTCGCTCACAACCAACGACGCCGACGCCGGAATTTCTGCGAAACGAGCTCTTTAACGCTATCGCGTTAAAATTGGCCCGAGCGTGAGCGTTTGCACAATGCATGGTTGCGAGCGGCGTTTAAGACAGGTTCGTAACTCTGCTACCTAAAGGTAGCACATATAGCAACTCCAGTTAGCTGGAGGTGAACGCGCCAGCAGCGAGTGCACTTCCTACGATTCGTCGTTCGGTAGTTCGGGTGTTGAGTCTCCCACGGTAAAGCGTTGGCGGGAAACGCCATGCAGCGCACAGGGCACCAATTGACGAAAACACTGATGTGGGCGGAAATGGCGGATGATCGCGAGCACGCAAATAATGAAGAAAGGAAGTGTTCGATCAGTAGAACCAAAGTATCGGTCTCTTCTGTTCTTACATATTTGGTATGGGAACCCGGGAGTCGGTCGACATTCTCCGCATGGGGACCGTACCAAGGATGGAGAAGTCGTGCTGGGATAAAGGCGTTCGCCTTGGCGCCAGTAGCCGTATTCTTTCCGAGTGTTTGCTCACGTGGAAACATTAAAAAGTTACATCATGTTTTTGCTGCTTCTCTTCGGGGTTATATTCGGGAATGGACTAAGCGAACAGGGTTTTTCCCACGTGTTCTTCAGGGGCGCTAGGGCTGTCTCACATCTACGTGAAACAGCTGTATGATCGCATTATGTCTTTCCACAGTGTTATTGACCAATTTTTACAAGCTGTGTGACGAGTTCAGTTGTGTATATTTCGGTCAAACTCAATTACGTTGACACATTGTATGCCAGACAGCATTTTTTGGATACCGAGAGAAGTGTACACGTCGTGTATTGCACGCTCATTTCTTGCTTGAATATCTTTTTGATGTGTCCCGGAAAAACTGTAACAAGGCTTGTGCGGCGCGTTTGTACCCATTGCCCCTGCATCCGTACAACGCCGGCTCAGTACAAGAAGTTCTCATCGGGTAAAAAAAAATACCTGATCCCTCCGTCATAAAAATCGGTATAACACGAAAGTGAAACGTGTCTTCACAAAAGTGGTGCTTATTGTGTTGTCATATATGAGAGCTTCTACAATGTCTATTGGTATTTGGCAGCGACAGCATCGTTTGACGTGGTTGCATCCACGTTGATGCCTAGTAACACATCTCCATCGCGACAACTAACGCACATGATCATGATTTGACCGTTGTCGTAGCTGAAGCTTTGAACATACACCTGGACACAGCATATCGTGAATCGCGTGCAAAGATGACATCAACAAGCACAAAATAAACACTGGTACTCTACATGCACGTCTTCAAAGCGTTGTCAGTTAAGGAGAGAAACGTCACGGTGTTAGCTCCCAAGTAATAGGCTAACCTGCATCTGTGCTCATGCATACACTACCACACTGCGTTTCAGCAGCATAGGAGGCAGAGGTTCGTAGCTTGAGCTGCGAACGCGCGCCGGAGTTCCCCGCCCTGCTCGCATTTGTCTCACTCCACCGAAGCACGACATTCGCCCGTCGACATCGTTGCCTTTCTGCAGCGCTTACTGCAGCAGTGGGTGCTACCGCACTTCAAGCAGTCGGTGGTGGAACACCGTTGGACCATGTGAAACCTTCACTACTCCGACAACGAGCCGTCACACGCTCACACGATGGGCGACTACCCCATGCTAGCGCGGGCAGCGTTTTTTGTAGGTATCGAGACTCTTTATCAATGGCCTCCGAAGGTGCCCTCCGGCACGCAGTGTTGGAGGTCATGCTTTCACTGCGTCGTCGCCGAATTATTCTCTATCAGCGCTCGTAAGTGTCATGCCGCATTTCTTCACCTAATCACATGACATAATCACAGACAGCGACACCGCCCCGTCCTTCCTAGCCTCGCCAACAGAGAGCACCGCGCGAGAGAGAATGTGTGAGAGACCTAAGGCGCGTTTGTAGCTTCGGTAGAGTACCGGGCGCTTATCGTCGTGGCCGCTCGTCGTTATCGTCGTTATCGTCGTAAATTCGATTCCCGGCGAGGGGAAGCTTTTGTAACATTCTTTTTCTCATTCGTTAGCGCCTATTTTATAAACGCAATATCCGTGACGGAAATGCGTCTTTTGGACCTGGTGTACCGGGGCATGAAACACTTTTATGTTAAAAAATGGCTGTTAGAGTGGTGTTAAACCTTTCTTCGTCAAATCGCACCCTAACAGACTAGCAGTAAAATATACTTGAAAGAAACAAACTTTCGTAGCTTGGAGCAACCATTGTTTCATTTGAAAAAAAAACAAACATTTAAAAAATTGAACATTGTATCTACGAATTGTAGAGCGTGGTATGACTTTTGGTAGAATTTTTTCAAATGACTATTAAAAAGAAGAAGTGATAGATAGTTATGACACCACGTTTTTAACGATTGACAATTAAGACATGGTTTTCGATATGATAATTCGTCTGGGCGTTTGTGATAATTGGTTCCCGAGAATGGCCGTGCGTCATGCAGATTTAGACGTAGAGCCGATAAGGAATTATTTTGCGAATCCAGTAGCCGAACAATACAGGTGTACAAACTCCAAGAACCGCAGCCGGACTGCCTTCTTAGGTTGAAAGGAACGATTCGCATGCTTCCGCAGTGAGCGGAGTTGCCAGTTCCGTTTATAAAAAGCGGCTATGGGCTTTTCTTTTCGCCATGTCACTTGCGGAATTCTCCAGTCGCTTGCCGCGTTTTTTTTTTGGGGGGGGGGGGGGGCTTACTTGCATTTTTCCAGGCAATATCGTCATTTTAGTGATGATCACATTCACCAATACAGGTTTGTCTTTCACTAATAGCGTGTTTTTCGGTGACTAGCAGTTGATGCTCACATATTACTATCCTACTCTTGCAGATTTTCGTTTAATGTTTAAGAAATATTTTCTAAGCATTCCAGTGTCATTTTTCAATTACTGTTACTTTGAAGAATTTCCTACAATAAAGGACACTAAATGAGAGCAATAGCCATGGATGAAATACGCGATTAAATGCGCAGGCACGCTGCTGGTGACCTTAAGTCTTGCAGTCGCGTCGGCATCCTAGTGTCATTGAACTCACCTGGCGCGTCTTCTAAGACGAGGCATTGTTCGTCTGCGAAAATTACAGTTAGATTAAACATGGGACGGGGTTTTAGTTTAGGTTTAGCATCTTTCGCTGGAAGAATGAAAAAGACAAGGTGAACACAACATGGGCATGAAAGCATAAAAATGACCTATCTTAACATAAAAAATATAAGAATATATTTTGAATGCGCAGTTTGTTTTCTAATTTTGAGTAACCATGCAAAGGACATGAAGCGCTGAAAAGAAAATTTCCCGTGCTCGCCACAATGCGCCTACATAGATTAGATTCTGAGGCTGTTTGTAGCTGTTAACGATAGTTTTTATTCCAGAAAATAGAGTGAGTGAGCGACCACAGGTAATAAATTATGTTGTATTTGTATGAGCGCTCGACATTTTCCCAAGACTAATAGGGAATATACTTATCAAACTGCTTCTTTCCAGGAAACCAATTAGTCTTGAAAGGCAGGTTTTCTCCAATGCTTTCACTTTATATATCATTCTTTCCAAAACATAAAATCAGCCCATTTTAGCTAAATACCCTACTGTCTAAGCCCCACAGAACTAGATGCAGAAATAGCATCAGCGAGAGTGTCCGATGGATCAGACGTTTACGCAATCATTCGGTCATTTGCTGATGAGTTCAGTGTATTATTTATGGATGACAGGGAAGACGTCAAACTGCCGACATGATGAGAAACGTACACAGAGAATATTTCATCCCTCCTGTGCATCTTCCCATTCTGACAAAGCAACCGCACCGTCGCTCAGGTGCCTCTGAACATATCACCGGACTTCTTACCTCCTTGAGCCTGCTCCCGCCATTAGCCATAGAGAAAGGCTACTCGAGCCATTTCGTCGATATCCCGTATATCCCTAGAACTGGGAACAACATTTTGTAGCTCTTGGGAAAGAAAGCGCAATGTGACTTACAAGCTATTGTCAACGTGTGCTTGCGGAAAGACCAACCCCCCAAAGGGAAACGCCTGGGGTCATTCTAAATTGTCATGTCTGGTGTACCCAGCCGGATACATTGGTGAAATCAACATGTATTACAGAATCGGCCAACGCTAGATCAACCGGCGGATATTAGAACCTTAGAACTATGCTCTTGTAGAACAATCGTAGAATTGTCACAAGACCATTGGTTTCTATGGCGCTTTCACCATAGACACTAAGACAAACGCGTGAACGAAGGTCCCCCCTTGAGTGGTATATTGAAAACCCCCCGCGACAACATTAATCGCTGGATGAGAATGTTTCCCCATGAACACACGCACGGCCTTCCTGACATGATGAAAACGAAGACATCAGGCGAGAACACGGAATGAAAAACGGCACTTTTTCGGCAAATGCTGTCAACCCCTGATAGGTTCATAAAATGGGTCTGGCTCAAACAGTAATATGTGATGGCGATGGTGCAATAATTAACATGTACTGCACTGACGAGACGGGCAAAATAGGAGCCGCAGACCACAAAGCAACTCCTTTTGAACATGTATGAGGTGTTTATTTCAAGAAAGGGCGTTGCCAATAATAGAGCGAGGTCTTCACGACAGATGAATACTGACATGGCCTACAAAAACAAGGGGAATAATCAGAACAATACAAAACGATGAAAACGAGTTGGATGACAGTGCCTTCATAGGATCTGTAAGTGCAGAAAAAATCAGCGATCAACAGTGAGCGACTCAGAACTTGGAACCCTCGTGAAGTAGTCATAGCGCAAGGTTCAATGTTGCTCCCGAACCTTTCCCGGCGCGGGGCATTTTATTTTTGAATGCAGAGGTGTGTCCTCGTGAACAACTCTTTGCAAGTCCGAGCAGCCTGCCTTGTAGCAGCGTGATCAAGACAGTACCCATGAAGCTCTCAAGGCGTTACCACACGATCTGGCCGCAGGGTAGCTCGGTGTGTCCCGCACGTGCTCGTATACATTCAGGGCGCCAACCACGCGCCTGTAAATGCCAATGTCTTCCCCAATGTCAAACATATGTTCGAACTGTCAGCCATACAAGGCACCATCAACAAAGTACAAAAAAGCGCAATTCAACGAAGACGGGAAAGGCCAAAGAGCACCAGCACTGTTTATCAAGAAGCAGATAACTTAGGATAAAGAAAAGAAGTCTAAGTTTAAGGGCTCGTTTGCTTCGTTAAACACAATAATAATGAGAACTAACTGACAATGATGCCAAGGAAGGTATAGGGGATGTTGTTAGAAGTAATTGTAATATAAATGTAAAGAAATAAAAGTTGACGGAAAGATAACTTGCCACCGGCAGGTACCGAACCTGCGACCTTCGAATAACGCGTCCGATGCTCTACCACTGAGCAACAGTGGCGGTCATCACTTCGTCCACTTTATAGGGTATATATGTGCATTTAAACGTGGGAGCATCAGTCAGCGCCGCCTGTTTCCATTGCGGCGAGTGTAGAACACTCTTTTTGCCTTTTGGCGTCACGTATCACGTGATCTTATTACGAGCTCGCAGCTGACTAATAATCCCTCGCATACTACCTAAAGGCACCAAGTTTGCCACAATGACACCCCCGCTATGAATGAAGTAAAGAAGTGCAAGTTTAAGCGCTCGTTTGCTTTGTTAAACAAAAAGTCGGAAATGATGTAATTAATCGAAATAATTACGAAGTAATCGGTATAGTAAACTTAAAATCGCTAAAGAGATTTCGGAAACCTGCGGCCGACTCCGGTGCCGCGCAAAGAGGGTGCCACCCCCTCGCCAGGCACATGATTCCTCCTGAGACCAAAATTTCTCTAGCGCTCAATGAGTTCGCGCCGTTTGGCAACCGCTCCTGGAAAAACAGTCTCGACGTGACTCAAATCTTGAGCTCAAGGCTCAGCGTACAGCCGCTGCTCGACAAGCGCGACAAGCCTAGCGACGTCAACCTGTGCCTTGCCAAGTGGAGACTCAATGAGAAGCTGCAGAACGTAAGCGGCGGAAACAGAAGCCCGGAATCGTTAAAGCTCGGACCGCTGCGGCTCGTTAGTGCCGGCAAGCCTATCTTCACTTCAACGCAAACGTCTACATCGCCAGACTAATCAACGCGTGGTGGATGAGAAGGCAGCTGCCGCGCAACAAACTAACCGCCTTTCCCGTGCGCGAAAACATAACCACAGTATGACAGCGTCTAATCGTCATTACACATCACCGCATATCCCATGACGTTAAAACCGCGCGATACAATAATACGAACATTTCAACAACAGAAGTCGCAGCGCCAATAACAAAAGAAACAAAACAAAAACAATAACACAATAGGGAATTGCTGGGTGTCCGCGGTACGCACTTCCTCGGGTTTCATAGTAGCGGAGGTGCAGCATTTTTTAGATGCGAAGCATCTTATGCTCGGGGCTGTGTCCGTCCCTCCCTCCCGCGTCCCTCATCCGCTCATTTTCATGAAGTAGGGAAGCACCCACTATGCGAACCAGAACACTGTAGTACAATAAGGCCATCAACCAACACCATAGTCACCAGAGTCATGGCCGAGAGCCCCGAGTGGCTGCTTAGCAATGGCTAGGCAGGTGGTGGGTGCAATCAAAGAATAACACGCACTACCGGTGGTGTTTGTCGCCCACGTTGACTCCATTCCTTGATCTTGCTTGCATGAGCTTGCGGGGGCTTTGTCCGTCCCTCCTTCTCGCGTCCCACACCTCTTCTTTCTCCTCTCCTACGTTCCCCCCTTTCTCTCCTCTAGGAATCCTGTACTCTACGGAGCGGCGCCCGCGTCCCGTTGACTCCATTTCTTTATCTTACTTGCATGTGCTTGCGGGGGCTTTGTCCATCCCTCCTTCCCGCGTCCCACACTCCCACAGCGCATGCTGTGGGAGTCCCCCCCCCTACGGTCCCCCCCGTTCTATCCTCTAGGAATCGTGTACTCTACGGGGCGGCGCGCCCGACAGATGGTGCTACAGCTGCATACTCCGCTGGGGGGCGCCACGGTAGTTCTGCGGAATGAAAATGACGCACCGCGCGCGCCTCATTCTCTCTCCTGTGCAGCGCCGCGATGAGCGCCCGGGCCGCTGCCGCGAAACGGGAGTGGCGACGTTTGTCCCGCTCAAGCCAGCCATCCCCCCGCTGCTTCGCATCCACACATGGTTCCCTTTAGCGGGAGATGGGGAAGTTTTTTTTTAGGCGAAGTTCCTTAGGGCATAGGCTAGTCCCGCGTCGTTGTCGTAGCCACCCCTGTGCGATGACGATGACGCTGCCATCACGGCACAGCACATGGAATGTACCCACTATGCGTGATAACGATGACGCTGATAACGATGAAGAATAAGCGTGTCCCGTTACCCTACTGGTGGGTGACTTTAACGTTGACATCACTGAAAACAGTTGGCTCATACAACACATGTCATCGCGATATGGTCTCACGTGCATATGGTTTGACCTCATGCAACCAACCACCATCCGAGGAACCTGCATCGATCTCGTCTTTGCATACTTTCCACGACGACCCATCCAGGAACCGCTCTCCCTCCATTTCACCGACCATAAAGCCGTTATAATGAAGCGGGGACAGAAGCCACGGCTTATGTAAACGGTAACCACGGCCAACGAAGAAACTAAAACAAAACGGAAAATCACGGCTCATTATAAAATATAAATTTCTTGTATATATACACACAGTGTTTGTCACGTCTTCGATGATGTACTGGGCGAATTTCACGGAAGATTCACGGCTTACCGATGAACCTCCGGATCATCGCCCACTTATCATCATTTACTCCGTGGATATGCTGTAATTTTTTTGTTTGTTTGGCGAAAATGCCTGGTGGGTCTGAGAAAGAGAGTTCGGGCGCTTGCCGGCTTTGCGGCTGTGGCTGTGGTGTGGTTCACCCAGGTGCTGTTTTTCGGGGCAAAAAACTGGCGTGCAAAGCAAGGAATTGTTCTCCGCCATTAGACGACAAAAACAGATCTTCGATATCACAGGAGGTGGCAAAGGAATGCACAAGAGCAGCTTCGGTGTTGCGCAGGGCGTTAGCACGTCAGCTTCTTCTTCACCGACCTCTCCCCACAAAGGTTCTTGACGTTTGTACGTAGGTGTCTCAACCCACCGCCGGGGAAGCTGTTACAAGGCTTTTCCAAGGTTTTGTGCCAACCGTCCACAGATGAGTCTTTCAGGCTTCTTGGACAGTGGGGAGCCCCCCCTCCCCTTCACCCCCTGGCTGCGGAGATGCATCGGTTGAGTTCTTGTGCTGACATCTCTTTCGCGTACCTGTGTTTGTGAAGATTCGTCTGCACAAAAAGTTGTCCCTTCTTGAAAACTTGAGTTTTCAAGAAGGGACAACTTTCCCCCACCTCTCTTTGCTCTCGTGGCGGTTATGGAGATAAAGTTATGTGGACGCCTTTTTTGGAAGCGGTGACCATGTGCGTCGGAGGGACGATCCTTTCAAAATGGTCACCCGTACAGTGATTGAACAGTTCTAATTAAGGTATTTCCCTAACTGGGGATATGAACTGTATATAAGGGGCCGTCGAGCTCCCGCTAGGCACAGATCTGTCGTCAGACGATTCTGTTTTCTTACAAGATGTAAATAAACTTCTGTTTTTACCAAAGAACTACTGCTATATTTTATATATTTTCTTATTCAAAAATAGTTTACATGCCCCTAGAGGCACCGTGTAAGGTGAAAATGCTGTAAAATGTCCAAATGTGTAAACTACTTATAAAATAAGAGAGAGAAGCAATAATATTTAGGAACAAAAACAAGAAAACTATGTGCTAAAGTAATAAATGTGGTAATAAACGGTAATATTCTGCTAGACTATGCAGAATAAAACAAACCGTGCAGACAAGAAAGATCCCCTTTCAATTGCGATATTTGAGTAAACAATAAAATGTCACACTGCAACATGCAAAAATATAGTTACATAGTGAGCTAGAGACGTTTTGGCTGTTTCAAAAGAAAACGTAGCGAGAAATTGCATATACATGTCAATAGGCAATGACAAGAACAAGGCGTATTGCGCTCGTTTTTGTCAAGTTGTTTATTTAAACTTTGTTATAACATGCCTCAATTTTCCTTCATCACTATCGGAAGCTGTGCTGTTAGGACGTTCGTTCCAAAAGTGAATACCTCCCAGAAGAGCAAAAAATTAAGTGAAGTTAAGTGAATTAGTCTTTCCCTGAACACGCAACAATTCAACCGATTGCGCAACGTCTAAAAGCTTGTTACCCTAAAAAGTTTCTCTGCGTCAGGCTAGCAAGCGTTCGTCACAAGCACAAATTATTCATAATTCAATTTACCACAAGTTGGTGCGTACTGACACGATCTGTCACCACAAGAAGTTATAATTGGTGATCGTCAAAAAACCTGACATAAAAAAGGTACATTTTTACTGTTCACAGGAGTCCGCATTATTGAATACCTAGGAAGAACATGTAAAACAAGGCTTTTCCTGTTTCGCGTGGTATATTTATATTTTCCTTTACAGCGCACGATCTTAACATCATACAATGTAGTATTCTATTTGCCGATCACATAAATAACAACCTTACCGATGAAGGTTACAGTACTTGCAGAGTTGACTAAGTTTTTTACCAGTAATCAGCTTCCAATGTACAAATTCTTGCTCGAAATAGCGAAAAACAAATGTAAACGCACATTAACACGATATACGAAAATAGTTAAAACTTACATTGTATGCTGGCTTCTATGCGCGTTGACTTCGTTGAGCTATCTTTAATGACGCTAATGAGTAAGTTCACTGACCTAAAAATTAATCAATACAAATTCATCAACATATGTTATTACGATATTCCGTCTTCTGATAATGTAGTAGCACCACACTACTATATCACACTACTTATACTACTAATCTTCACACTACTTATACGCAATTCTAGCGTTGCGTTCTGCTTCGGAGCTAATAGTCACATATAGTTGAAAAAGAGGGCGACATACGTGCGAAACACAAGTTTTACTAATGTTTCAGCAGGAGGGCCTGCCTTCGTCCGAGGCGATGATATCCCATTCACTCTGACAAAGACCGGTCCTCCTTCCGAAACGTTAGTAAAACGTGTTTCGCATGTTTATCATGCACAAGTTTTCGGATTACGAGCCTTCGGATTACACACCCGATGCCCTTACCAATTGAGCTAAAACGGTGTTCGACGCCTAGTCCGTTTAGCTGATAGTAATGTGTATGCAAACCTCGAAGTGTTAATCAGCGCCGCTTGTAGCCCTGGCGGCCAGTACGGGAGACTATTTTCCAGCAGGCATCAAGAAGCACGGAATCTTTTAACGAGTGTACAGCTCACCAATAAGCGCTTGCATACTACGTTCTAAGAAAAAGTCATCTGACTTCTTTTTAAGAGTACTGGCTTGCCACGTATATGACTCTTCAAAGAGGCATGTGGACTCTCTTTTGGGACCCACGACTTTCCGAAGAGAGCATAATGTTCTCCCGAGAGAGTTGGCAAGTGTCTTTAAAGATAGTCTTATACGTGATAAGACAGAATTCTGAAAAAAATAGTCGGAGGATTCTCTTTAGGGCGCTACTCTCAAGCGGCCGTTCCTGCGTTTAGCGGCGTCGTTGACATCTGCGTAGTCGGCGCTCGCGTAACTCACATACCGAACCAGGACTCAAGCGAGCGAACGCGCCGTCTGTCGATATCACTTAAGCCCCTAGATTTTTTTTCCACTTCGTTAAGTAGTGAGAACCATTGAAGCGCTGCCGGCGAGTCTCATTGGGCAACGCTCGTTTTCGGTATCCGTGTTCTTGATAACAATATCTGGGTTTTAACGTCCCAACACCAAGATATGATTATGAGAGACGTCGTAGTGGAGGGCTCCGGGACTTTCGACCATCTGGTGTTCTTTACCGTGCGCTGAGGTATCCTTGTTCTTACTAAGGTGTTTACAACGCCTGGTCAAACGGCGGTGGACGCGTCCCCCCGCTCACTAATGATGGGGGGATCCGTCGAAGGAGAAATGCGCGTAGCGTTCGCATATTGTCCTCTGAAAGGTGCGTACCAGAAGATGGCCAGTGACGTCATAGCACAAGCTGAAGCTGGCCAGCGACATCACTGGCTCACGTGGTCACATCATATTATTTGTTGACGAGAAGGCCGAGTACGTCACGGTTCCCCCCCGAGCACTCTTCCAAATCTAAACTGCTTCTGGTCGTAACATAGGAGCATATAACTAAACATTCGTCTCGTGCTGGGGCAAATGAGCTTTGTTGCCGCTTTAACGAGTCAGTAGCCATGGATAAAAAGCAAAAAAACAGAGGTGCGAAAATTGTCTGTCACCACACCTTTAAGTCTGAAGCCACCTGTACGTGCTCGTGCGTCGTCGGCGTTGCGGGTCTCTCCATCTTAAGAACACCGCCTACGCTTCCTCGATCATGGACACCAGGACCCAGCTACGGCCGGAAGCACCTATGCTACCATGCGAGGACAGCCTCTAGGCCTCCTCGGTGGCCAAAAGGCTGCTATGTCCCGGCGTATCCACGAGCGCGCACGGCATTATGTTGCCCGTCAGTGCTGTTAACGCTTCCCATCGCGACATCCTCTCGCCCAGAACTCGCGCAAAATCTTAGCCTCAAAGGGATGCCATCCAAACTCCCTTGGCCGTCGATCTCGCCGCCGTAAAGGCACGTTCACAATTGGCCTCGAAGGGATGGAAAGCGGCAAAACTCACCGGAAAATATTCCCTTCGCCGCCTATGTAGCCGGAAAACCACGCCGTGAGGCTGACGCGAAAATATCGGCCCAATACCTATTTTTAAGGCGAAAGCCTTTAATGTCTCATGCTCGCGTCCGTCCGTTCGTCCGTCTATCCGTCCGTCCATCCGTGCCCGTCCGTCCGACCGTTTATCCTCCTGTACGTGTCCGTTCGTTCGTCCGCCCGTGTCCGTCCGTCCATCCATCCTTCCGTCCGTCCATCCGGCCGCCCGTGCCCGTCCGTCGTCTACGCGTACGTGTCCTTCTGTCCATCTGTCCATCCGTCTGTGTCCGTCCATCCATGTCCGGCAGTCCGTTCGTCCGTACCCCCCATCCATCCGCTCGTCCGTCCGTGTACGTCCGCCCGTCCGCGTCCATCCGTCCGCCCGTCCGCGTACGTCCGTTCGTCCGTGTCCGTCCGTCTTTGTACAGCCGTCCGTCCATCCGTCCGCCCGTCCGTCGTTCACCCGTCCGTCCGCCCGTCCATGTCCGTCCGTCCGCGTCAATCCGTCCGTCCGTCCGTGTGTGTTCGTCCGTCCGTCCGCGTCAATCCGTCCGTGTCGGTCCTTCCATCCGACCTCCCATCCATCCGCTCGTCCGTCCGTGTCCGTCCATTCGTCCCCTCCCGTGTCCGTCCAACCACCCGTCTGTCCATCCGTGTCCAACCATCCGTGTCCAACCGTCCATCCATCCAACCGCCTGTGTCCGTCCGCCCGTCCAGCCGTCCGTGTCCATCCGCCCTTTCGTCCGTGTCCGTCCATCCGTGTCCGTCCGTGCGTCTGCCCCTCCGCCCGAGCCCCGGCACGGTGCCAGGTGGCCGCCGGGGCGTGCAAACGGACGCCGGTCGAGTCAGACAGCGCTCGCGCTGTGCTTGTGTAGCGTCACTGTGCCCAGCGTTTCCAATCATGCAAGGAGAGACACGCGCGCATCGCGTTTTATTCTGACCGACCCCGTCGGCTCTTACCACCGTCGGCTCTTTCGGAACTTCCGGAATTCTCCGGTTTTCGGGACGGTGCTGACGCTTGGGTAGAGATGATCAATGTGTTCGGTAAAGCTGTGCACGGGCCGTATTTTCGAGCCCGGGCCCGGCCCGGGCCCGCTGACTGCGTCGAAGGCCCGGCCAAGCCCGACGTACAAAAACAAAACCTCGGGCCCGGCCCGGTCCGGCCCGATCACTTATGAAGTTTCGCTGCGGATGCAAGATATCTTTTTCCGATAATGTGGCATATTATTCAACACATCAAAGCGAAACATAAGCAGTCGACACATGACAGTCACCATATACACATATTACAAGTTGTCGTGTAAATGTAACAAGCTATCGAACGATTCGGACTTAGTGAAATGCGGCGCTCCTGCATCACATATCCAGCCAGACTAAAGTTCCGTTCGCTGCTCGCTCTGGTAGCAGGAATTGCCAATGTCTTTTTTGCAAGCATAGCAAGACTGGAATATTTAGGCTGCTTGTTCTTCAAGGAGTTTAGTACTTCAGATGCAGGACAGGGAGATGATTCCATCAATAGATAATGAAAAGGCTCCTCTTGTGTGACCGGTAAATTTTTTGTGATTGTCTCTCTACTCCCTAAATAATTTTTAAGCATTGCTTTTCTGCGGCAGGCTGCTCTCCACAATTTTTATTTTGTACACTCTCTTCCGAAAGCAAATAAATAATCCGCCGTAAGTTTGATTCGGGCTTTGCAGCTGGCCCGGCCAACCCGATAAAAAAGACAAGGTAGCCCGAACCCGGCCCGGGCCCGAGGAGAGAAGACGTCGGCTTACCCGAACCCGGCCCGCGGGCCGGCCAGGCTCGGGCTTTCGGGCTACCCGGAGCCCGTCCACACCTCTAGTGCTCGGCTCTTACCACGCCTAGCATGACGATCATAAATGGCTTGTCGCCGTAGACCATCTCCGAGGCGCAGCCAAGGCATGGCACAACTGAGGCGGCATCAAGCGACAGTGATGGCAGCAGTGGTGAGCAGCTCTGATTGCTGCTTTCGGCCCGATTCGCTATGACCCCACCGAAGAATCCAACACATCTTTTACCGAGGATTATGCTCGAGAAGGCCATCTCCTCGAGGCTGAAACTGCGCGGTGCCGCTCACCGACAGACAGCTTCGCAGCTTGTACCAGTATAAGCACTGGACTGAGGTTGTGCTCACCTCGTCGTGTCTCGTACTTGCATACGTGTCAGACATGAGACCGTTGCCATCAAAGAGCGACACTTCCTTGCATCTGTAGAAGTCTGTCATGCTGCCCCCGATTATGTTTTCGCTTGGAGACATGGAGCGAACTGTTCCTCTCCCACCGTCGTTCCAGGCAATGGCTGGTTCACGGTAGCGGCAAGCCTGCCGTAGACCGTCGGCCACCGACGCCCGCGCGAGAGCTGTTCAAAGTACACGGCAAGCTTCGCCGGCGAGGCAATCGCGCCTCCGAAAAACATGGCTGTACTTCCAAATGCAGTTGTCGTCCACCTCGAATCTATCAAGCGGCCGCCGTGCGCTCTGTAGCTTGTAAGCTCCGAACTGATGATTCCATTCGCTTTATATTCATGACCTTAAGCTTCGACAACACAGTATTCGGATCAATTCGGCACCGTTTTTCAGAGCCATACTCAAATAATCGGTGTTGTAGGCTCAGCGAGTGGCGATGGGGGCTACCCAAATCTCGGAGGGCATAAATTACACGTTTGTTAGTTGTTTCTAATCCTGGATAACTGGCACCACTTGTCCAGGCGCCACCTTGGGGACACGTTATTTGATGTAACGGTACGCTTTTTTCAAAACCAGACAGACTAAAACGCTTTATTAACTGCTGGAACGAAGCCTGGTAATGACGCGGACGGCATCCGCACTTCTAGCGTGAAAACCACCGAGCAAGAAGTCAGCAGCTCGAAGTGTTCCGCAGCGGACGCAGACGACGCAGCTCACCGATGAAGCTCCTCCGTCGTTGATTGGCCACGTCGCTCTCCGGCAAACAGAAAACGGCCCGAAAATGGGTCTCGGACCTATATCCGAACAGCAAAGAACGGCAGACGTGCGCGAACGAAACCGCGCGCGCACGGCAGCCTGAGAACGGCAAACGGCGAGCCACCGTGGCGCTAGCGTGAACCAGCCATTACAGATCAGCCAACGGGTTTCGATAACTCGATGAACGCAACACCACTGCCAGCGGCCGACAGCACTTTCCGTCCGTCGAACTCGCAAATGCCACCCCCCAAGTTCAGCATTATTACAGTACACAGAGGCAACAGCTTTGCTCGCACTTGATGCGCTATAATGGGATGCTGACTTACCAACGGATATCAGGAATGAGAGGCTTCGTAAACCGTTCATGCAACATCCTCGGTTGTGAGCGCAAGCTGGGAGACACAAGGAGGTGCCCATTCCATGCTGAGCGAGGTCTAGGTCAATGAACCCCAGATATAAGAAAGTCTTATTCTCCCAAACGACCTTCCCATACCGCCTGCGCCTCTTCCCGACGACATCGCTTGCGACTTCAGAAGGGTGGCAGTGGAGCTCCCAGAGCACAAGTCGTGTGGCGCGCCGGCACTGGGTATGAACGGCACTGTGTATGGTATAGGTAGCATACTACAAAACCAGCGCCGTGTGACCCGTCATGGTCCAGACGACCAACTATTTTTTCTATGTCGTCTACAGTGCACTCTGCCTTGCTCCTATGTGCAGCAAGACAGTCGTCAGCGAGACCCACGACTTCGATTGCACAGCCAATGGCGCCCGCCAGTCGCCATCGGCAGACCGAGGCCAGCGTGGCCGAGAACTTTCGATCACAACGACAACGTCGATTTCACCAGAACGCTGAGGTTTCTCAAGCAAAATCGTAACGTGTCCAGGACCAACCACAGCGATTGAGCCAGTGTCGCCCACCAGAGATACTTGTGGCAGACCACCGAACCATGGTGCAACGTGGTCGCGGCCGACCACCACGATGCAGCCAGACCCGCCCACCTGAAACAGTGTCGGCAGCTCGAGGCGTTCGCAGGCATTGCCGAGTGTGATGATGAAGGACGCCACCAGGCTTCGGGCGCGTAGGGGAGCTAGGGTGATATAGAGAAAGACGACGGCAGCTTAAAAAGCTTGCCCGAGAAGCGGTTGTCGTCTCTCTCGTTCGTGTGACTATATCATATATATATATATATATATATATATATATATATATATAGAGAGAGAGAGAGAGAGAGAATGGAAGTGATGTGTCCTTAGAAATACTAGCCCAACAAAAAAAGATTACTAGGCAGAAATAAACCATTGCAAATGTAATGCAAGCATTTACATTTGCAATGCAATGCAAACATTTGCATTGCTTAGACCTTTATTGCTTTTACAATTTCAACCTGAATTGAGCTTCGCTTCAAAGTAAGCTTGGGGAGAAATGCATCCAAACGAAACTAAAAAAAAAAGAAAAAAAGGCAGATCCCACCCACTGTGAGAATAAATGTATTGCGAAGTCGCCAGCAAGTATCAAATGAAATGAATGTCATGATTTTCATATTACCACTTCTCATTTATGTGTCCTACAGTCACGTCACGCCATAGGAATTTTGGTTTATAGCAAGCTGGCGAAACAGCCGCGAGCGCACCATGAGCATGGGATTGAAATCATTCTGCACATGTAATGCATGGCATGATTGTCGTGTTACCGCCTGTCAGTTATAATCGTCATACAGTCACGTCACGCGTACGAATTTTAGTGTATATCAAGCAAGCGAACCGGCCACGAGTGCACCATGAGCGTGGAAAGTAAGTTATGCCCTACATGACATGCATGTCATGAGTTTCAGGTCGCCATCTGTCGTTTATATTTGTCGTACAGTCGCGTCGAGGTACACCAATTTGGTTGTCTATCATGCTTACCAACTTGCTGCGAGCACACGATGAGCGTGGCATGTAAACCATGCTGTACATAAACTGCATGTCATGGTTATCATGTTCTCACCTGTCATTTATATTTAGCGTACAAGCACGGCACCCACTTCCAAATTCGGTAGATGTTAAGCTAGCGAAACAGCCGCGCGCGCACCATCAGCATGGTATGTATCCCTATTGAAAATCTGGGTTTGATGGATGCTGGGATCGTTGGTGGATATGGTGGAAACAATAGCGGACAAGGTGGAAATAATCTGTGGTGGAAAGAACAGTGGCTGTGGTGGAAATTACAGTGCATATGCTGGAAAATGTGGTGGTCATAACGGCTGTTGGTGGCGAGAGTGGAAAAAAATGGTGGCAGATAGTGGTGGTGCTGGCGAGCCAATGATGGTGACAGTGAAAACTGGTGGCTGATGGTGGCAACGCAAAACACGTTTTGGTGGATGACTTGGTGAGCACGCTGGATGACGATGGCATGATAGAAGTGCACCTGGCAGTATGTGAAATCACTGTCATTTCCATTGTTTCCCTTTGGAATGTGCAGAAATATATGTACACGCCAAAGAAGTCCACGCTGATAATTTCGATTCCTAGCTAGGCTTTACTTTAACAATGAGGCGCGAATAACCGCTTCGAATTTTGTGGAGGACAGCATCGGAGAATGTTTAAATTTTGTGCACCCGCTTATACTGTTCTGTAGCCAAGTACGACGACGGGTTCTTTCAGAAAACAAGGTTTATTACAGCGAACTTGTGCTCCGCAACAGACTGAAAGAAAAATGTGGGCGGCGAAGAGCCGACAAAGCGACGTGCATAGGCAAGCGTGGGCGGAAAAGGAATGCCGCGGCCTTATTCTTTCCGCAGCCGTCAGATTACCCCGATAACTCTTCTCTGGTGGCGACAGGGCGAAACACTCTTCATTTTAAATGAGATAGCTAGTGCTTTACACGAAAGAGAAATAAGGAAACATGTACTTTGCTTCAAACATAGATACGACGATCGGCCGCGACCAGACGCTGGCCACAAAACAGAACGAATGATGACGCAGAGTTCGTGGCAAAATCAGTTTGACATCCGCGATGCGTTGCTGTATTATGATGTTTACAAGCCTAGAGGTGTCCGTCTGAACAGCGACAGTAAATGTGTTCCATCGCCGCACAGTTATGGAGAAGTAAATGAGTTCTGGGTTCGAAATTGCCGCTTTCAACGGGTAGACCAGAAAACAGCCGCCACTTGATATCGCCAAGCTAGAAACGCAACTCTGACAATTTGTGCACACTCAAGTACCTCCGCTGCACTTTTTGGTAACAGTGAAAGTGCGTGTGAAGCTCAAATGCAAAAAAAAATTAGCTTCGGCGCGCGTGCACATAAGCCCCACTCAGTATGACTTCCACCATCCTATTTTAGCACCATGATTTCCACCAAAAGCATAGCATACCACCCGAGTCTGTCTGCGTGTCATCGGTGGTTCTGTCTTTCGGGATACACGATTCCGACGAGTACGAATGACTTTATATCATAGCAGTAGAATCGGTTACCCTAAATAAAGAATTTCTTCGTGTGTTCGGTGTCCCCACAAGATGCGATGGGCAGTGATGAGATGCGCTTCCAGCAAACGCCTTCGCTCACCGCCAGCCATCGGCTGCACTCGCCGGCGCTTCTCAGACTCGTATGCCAGAACAGACTCATCAATTCGTAAGCCTTACATAAACAATATGATGGTATATTTTCCCCGCGCACTACATTTGCTTTTGGCCCAGCCGTTATGTAGTTGTAGGTAACTGCAGGCTTCATCAGTGCGCGGGCACGGCCGTCTTGCGCGAACAAACATCGCAATACTGAAAAGTGGTTGTACGCGCCTATTTATCGAAGGAGCTTACATTCGACATAATGCCTCCGCACGTGTCGCCCTTTGCAAAAAGCAAGAAACGGCTATTAATCTGGGCAGCAAGAGCCGGTAAACTGTACCGGCTCTTCGGTCCACTTGATATTTTTTTGGAGTTACGTTGTCAGTTGTAACAGAAAGTTAGAGCTTTTGCCAATATCAACATACCGTTGATTACCGGCCGCAGTTTTTGTGTGTGTGTGTGTGTGTGTGTGTGTGTGTGTGTTTGTGTGTGTCTTTAATAAATATCCAATTTTAGTGAAATGTGAAGATCGCGTTTGCCTGGAAGATGCGACATACAAAACTCCGTGAAAGCTTTTTTCTCCGTGATAACCCATAAACAAAATTCCCCGTTCAGAGCCATCGTATCAGAAAAAAGGAATTGGCTTTCTGAGATATCGACTTTCTTGCAGATGCACCTGGAAGCCCTCAATGCAGTCTATAGTTTTACAGTTAAGAACTCGGAAGGTGTAGTAGATTTTCTGAGAACTAGTAACCCGGGTTCATGTTCGGCATTCAGCCGAACATGAACCGACATCGAGGACTTGTTTTACTCCTTACCGCATGGTGAACTTCTGCAGAGTGTTAAATCTTGTGTTGTTGAGGACAATGATGAAGTTAAGTTCGTTAACAGTTGTGGCGTTTCCTTGGAAAGCTTTTTAGAATTGCTGGCGTTTTACTTGCGGTCTATGTTTGTGGAATGGAAAGGGGGCATCTATATCCAAAAATCCGGGGTTTGCATCGGATCTAGGGTGGCACCGGTTTTAAGTAATATTTTCCTGGGTCAAGTCGACAGGTCTGTTGCCGAGAAGTTGCACAACCTGTCCTGCCACTTTTTTCGGTATGTCGATGATTTTTTAATTGTGATTAAAACCGACAGTCAGCATAGCACGAGAACTGATGTATTAAACATTTTTTAAGGAGTCCGGGCATGGGCTAAAGTTCACTCACGAGCTGCCTGAAAAAGGGGAGCTTCAGTTTCTAGATATTAGACTGCGCTTTTACGAGGAACATGTGTGTTGCTGGTACAAGCCCCGATCCGTAAAGGGTATCTTGCCGTTCACCTCAGGCCATTCGAAGATAGTCAAGTCCGGCATTATTTATGCTGCGCTGCGAGCTGCGCTCCAGAAAACGTGCACGCATGTGTTAAAAGAATCTTTCCTGAGCCAAGTAGAAAGGCTGAAGTCGGCGGGCTACCCTGATACGGAAATCTTGAGGAGCTGTCAAAAGCTAATCAAGTGGGTCAAGGGCGTGAATGATACGCGTAGGAGAACAGAGCGCATGCGCAATGAAAAGAGACCGGTTGTGGTACCCTACGTGCATAAGTTTTCCCATTGCTTAAAAAATGCGGCCAGTAGGTATGGGGTACGTGTTGTGATGTCCTCTCCCAATAAGATGTCTTCTATCTGCTCCCGCTTGCATAGAAGAAGTTCGGGTTCACGCAAGGCCCGCTCGTTCTGTCCGGAGAAAAGAAAGAATAGATATGTTCAGTGTAAATCATGTGTTGTATATAAGTTGCCATTATCATGCGGGGGGTTTACATAGGACAAACCAGGCGGTGCATTAATGTGAGACTAAAAGAACACTTAACCTCATTAACGGCTTCTGGCAGTTTACACTTGCCAGCACATTGTAGAGACTGTGGCTGCCAACCTATGGCAAATGAAGCCACTTGTTTGTTTGGCCATCGGGACAAATGCACCAGGGAAGTGATGGAGGCTCTTCACATTGAAAGGGAGGGAGAAAGGTGCGTAAGTAAACCGTCTGTGGCCCTCGGGGAAAAGGAGGTTCGATACCTGGGTTCAGCGCTGCCATGTTATTGAAGCGATGATTAGTTTTCTTTTTGGACTGTTACGCATGTTCTTTGGCCAGTATGTAGGATTGTTGGTTTTTTGTGTTTTGTTTTTCGGTTGTTTACACACGTGCTGCTTGTCACAATGATTACGTCTTTTTGGTATCCTGTTTGCTCTGTTGCGCAGACGCCTTTGGTGTGCCACGTGACTAGGTCAGCTGCTTGATTGTGCCTTCCAATAAATTTTAGTTGTGAGTTCAGCGCCGTGTCGTCTCTTCTTCAGTCCCTTGTCTCTATTTTGCGCTGTTTTTAAATCCCAAGCAAATACAAAACTAAATGTATGTTGAGTAGACGTTTCAGCAGACCTCGAACCATGTGGCAGCGTGGCGTAGTGATGGAATACCTGTCTTGGGGTACGTAGGTGGCGCGTTCGACTCCTCCTGTCTGGCGGCTTTTTTCTGTTTTTTTTGCATGTGTTTTTTTTGCTTTTCACTCATGCTTTCTACATTGTCTTCTATAGAACTATTAATGCGTGGCAGCTTGGCATGACGGTTCCGACGCTGTACAGCCGTTTTGCGCTCCGTTATTCTTCACCATCCGTCCCACGCCACCATACACCATAGGCCGCCGTATTCCAGCATTATAATCCACCATATTGATGGATGGCGGACATATTTCAATAGGGATGTCATGCCATACATGACAGGCATGTCATGATTTTTATGTTCCCACCTGTCATTTGTGTCAGTCATACATAAATGTCTCATCATACCAATTTTAGTTCATATCGATTTAATTAAGAGGCACTGAGACGACAACATGTAAATGATGTACATGACATGCGTGTCATGATTTGCACGTTAGGACCTGTCGCTTATGCTTGTCATACACTCTTGTCACGACATCCCAATTTTGGTACAGACCAAGTGAACGAAACGGCATGTAAATCGTGCCGTTCATGACTTTCATGATATGACCTGTCTGTCATTCATGTTCTTCATACAGCCATGTTATGCTATACCAATTTTGGTATACATCCATTAACGATACGTCCAGGCGAGCACAATGTTGTAGGCGGGTAGATAGATCGATAGGTAGTTCGCTAAGACATGATCGACATTTAATATTATGAATGTTGCGAATCAGGCCCGTAAGCAAGAATTTTTTTTTTTGGGGGGGGGGGGGGGGGGCACTTGTTGAACGCCTTGAAAAACACCTTTCTTTTAATATTTGTCCTCGGTAAAAAAACTCCTCTCTATGCAAACTTCGGGGGACGGGGGGGGGGGGTAGTGCGCCCCCCTGGCTACGGGCTTGCTGCGAGCATTTATATATATATATATATATATATATATATATATATATATATATATATATATATATTTAGATTGATATATAGACGTGCGAAAATCTTTATTTCTTCAAACCTTTCGGCAGGAGGGCTTCCCTTCGTCAGGGAATGCACGGCACAAGCAAAAACGCACTTCACATATGCATCAGTACGACTGGGGCCCCCAACACGTGCTTAACAATTATCGCCATAGATATGACATGTATCATGTAACTAGCATAGACATGGGCACTCGTGCTATATGGTTATGAGTGCATGAAAAAAATCGCGAGCAAGACGCAGCTTTCAACAACACAGTGCGCAGTATGCGCAGGAACAGGCTTACTTCTGGACGCGAGAACTTACGTAATAGAAGGAATTCAATAAAAATAGCGCTGAAAATACACGGTAACAGAGCTGAAGTTCTGCAATAAGTAAGTTGCACCAGAACGCGTCTAAAAATACTAACTGAAATAGGTTAAAATAAGAAAAGAAATAAAAAAGGCCGCAGCGGTGAAAATTGGCAGTGTGCAACAAACGAACTATAGAAAAAAATGCTAACAGAACATGTCTAAAAAGACTAACACAAACCGTTGTAAAACAACAATAAGAAATAGGAAAACAGCAACAGCGGTAAAATGTACACTGAACGTGTATAACAAATTATGTGTGTTAACGGTAACAAGGGTAAATCATCAAAAAATAAAATGTGAAATGTAAAATATAAATACGCTCCTGTAGCGCTTTCTGTAGCGTGTCACCCTACAGAAAGCTTCACTTGATCTGCCACGCATTGTAATTAACCATTATCATTCATCGGCTAAGGACTTGATTAAAAAGAACGACAGCTACGGCGTGCTCATGAGATAAGCCCCTCGTAATGTGCTTTACTTGAGTACGAGAAACGTAAGCGAATAGAAATTCAAGAAAAAAGGCACAGAAAATGATCCGCGACAACATTCAACCGGCATCATCATCATTACTAGTGTAACCAGTACTTCTGCTATTTCTGGTCACAGTATTAATGGAGGAAACGCCATTAATAACATTGTTAATATCTCGACTGCGAAACTGTCGAAACGAGAATTGTCCGTTCTTTCTCGTGGCCTAAACTTTTGCCCAGCGATATATATATATATATATATATATATATATATATATATATATATATATATATATATATATATATATATATCGTCAGTCAGAAGCATGCCCACTGAACCCAGCAACAATGTCGTAAACCTATCGGCTATCACTCTTTCTGGTGCTCAAATAGCTGCATTGTCGAAGGGTCTTACTTTTTGCCCAGCCTCAGGTGGATTTAGTGAATTCCAGCTTTTAAAAGATTTGGGCAACTTTGCACGTAACATGCGCCTGAGAGAATACTTTCATGACCGTGGAAATTCCACCAATAATACATTACCTATGCCCTCGCACAAGAGGTGGACACCACCAGCACAACGTAATCAATGTCTCGATATGTACATCAGTGCTGTACAACGTGACGTCCTTGACGCGTACAAGACCCGTGTTCCTTACCAACAAAACTTGTCAAAGAAGGAAAAAGCAGCGCTTGAAGAGCTATCCAATAACCCTGACATTGTCATTAAACCTGCCGATAAGGGAAGAGCAATCGTCGTCCTTAATATGAAGGATTACATAGCGGAAGCTACACGACAACTCTCGGACGACAGTTTTTTATAAAGCCCTCCCGACCGACCCAACAGAAAATTTTAAGTCCATCTTGCAGGATAAGCTTATGACTCTATCAAAAGAAAAAAAAAAACTAGAGGAAAAAACTGTTAGGTCACTTATTCCGCTCAGTCCTGTGGCCGGCAGATTTTACATGCTCCCGAAGATTCATAAGCAAGGTAACCCGGGCCGTCCGATCATCTCCGGTATAAACACTACAACCGAGAACTTGTCGCGCTATGTTGATTCCGTTATTAAACATATTCCCGAGACATTTCCATCATTTGTCGAGGACACCAATAATTTTCTTCAAGACATATTAAGTCCTAACATTCCCCAAAATGCGATACTTGTAACACTGGACGTCGCCTCATTTTATACTAACATACCGCATGCCGATGGAATTGCTGCAGTGCTTAAGGCATACGAGGATTCTTGCTTCGAGACACCTATAGATAAAGAAGCCTTGCAACTACTATTGAAGCTTATCCTTGAACTCAATAATTTTGAATTTCATAATTGTCATTACGTTCAGATCAGCGGTACGTCAATGGGAACCCGAATAGGCCCTACTTATGCCAACATTTTCATGGGCATTCTAGAGAATGATTATCTGTCCAGCACTGACCTGCAGCCTTTGTTTTATAGACGGTTTATAGATGATATATTCTTAATTTGGGCGTATGGGGAGGACACGCTCTTAAAGTTTATAGAAGGATTCAACAATTTTCATCCGTCAATCAAGCTTTCGCACAGTTATTCGACAAATTCGCTTAACTTTCTGGATCTCACCGTCACGCTTTCTGAAGGAAAATTGCTCACAAAATTATACCGCAAACCTACTGATAGAAACCAGCTTCTACATTTCCAGAGCAGCCATGTGCGACATTGCAAGACAGGTATACCTTATAGTCGAGGCTCATCGGTTCAAGCGATTGTGTTCCGACCGCGAAGATTTCTTATCTAATTGCGAGCAACTTAAAAGCGTTCTCATTAAACGACGGTATCCGGCGGACTTGGTCGATGACGCTATAGACCGAGCAGACCAATTGAATAGAGCCGACATCCTTAGCGGAAACCGTTTGCCTGAACAACGTGCTGGCACTAATCTCGTATTAACCTACTCGGCATCAGCGCCAAAGGTTCTTTCTATACTCAAACGCCACCACAACATCCTTGCCCAAAGTGAGCATCTGAAAAATATCTTTCCTGAACCACCTGGCGTAGTTTATCGGCGCTCGAAGAATCTCTGCGATATGTTACCATCGTCAAAATTAAACGAACCCACAACATTTCGTTGTGCACCTTGCAACAAACCACGCTGCAAGGTTTGTCTACATATGCAAACCACCCAGGAAGCCGTTAGTACGTCTTCAAAAGAGTCAGGAGATTGAAATTAGTTGCATATTGCCGACAGCCAGCTTGTGCACTACAGGCAATCTTGTTTTGTAATTAATCAATTTGTTGATTAGGATTACTTAACTAAATTATTAAATATTGACTTGAGGCAGGAAATCAGTTTTGCAAAGTTCGAGAGCGCCTCCAGAAACCCCCCATTGCATTATTTTCGATAAAAGAAAATCTCAGGTGTACCATTCTTTACAAGCTGCAAAGAAAGCCCCCCGAAATACAAAAAAAGCCACGTGACTAGCACATCCGGCGCCGCGACCATGCGCTCAGCTGGTCGCGGGGCATGGTTGTCACCACGTAATCAGCTGCTGCCGCGATTCCCGGCAACAGCTGATTTCGTTCGCTCAAACCACGCAGCGGTAGGCCGATAAGTTGACGGTGGTTTCTTGACGCGCACTCGCTACAACTTGCACCGTCAAGCGCGCCAGATGGTTCACAATATATATATATATATATATATATATATATATATATATATATATATATATATATATATATATATATATATATATATATATATATATATATATATATATATATTGTTGGTTCGGATCCTGCCGGTGGCAAGTTATCTTTTCGTCCACTTTCATTTCTTCACGTTTACAATTACTTCTGATAGCTTCCCCTATACTTTCCTTGGCATCTTTGTTAGTTCTCATTAATACTATGTTTAACAAAGCAAACGAGCCCTTAAGTTTACAATTCCTTCCTTCATTCATAACGAGGGTCTCGTTCTGGCAGACTTGATGCCTTCAGGTGGTATGCGAGGGATTACTAGTCAGCTGCCCTCTCGTAGTAAGATCACGTACTACGTGACGCCTACAGGCAAAAAAGAGTGTTCCACACTCGCCGTAATGGCAACAGGCGGCGCTGACTGACGCTCCCACGTTTAAGTACACATATATACCCCATAAAGTGGACGGGGGAGATGACCGCCACCGTAGCTCAGTGGTAGAGCATCGGACGCGTTATTCGAAGGTCGCAGGTTCGGATCCTGCCGGTGGCAAGTTATCTTTTCGTCCACTTTCATTTCTTCACGTTTACAATTACTTCTGATAGCTTCCCCCTATACTTTCCTTGGCATCTTTGTCTGTTAGTTCTCATTAATACTATGTTTAACAAAGCAAACGAGACCTTAAGTTTACAATTCCTTCCTATATATATATATATATATATATATATATATATATATATATGCGCGGTCGATAATGCGAAATAAGTTTTTGAAACAGGTTGGCAGTGATCTAGGCGAGAAGTACAAAATGACGAGGGTAAAGCTTCCGAAAAGCCAAATAACATTTTTCTGGTAATATGCTCACATTATTTATTCCTGTTTTTAAAGATACGATAAGTTATGCATATTTCAACAGTAGTTGAGAAAAATATACGGAAGAATAATCAGAAAGTGACTTACACAACTTTGCTGTTGCTGCAATAAAAAAAACAAAGTCACATTGCAAATTTCCTGTAGAACACTCCAACGGCTTATAATATGCAATAAATATGTGCTGGTCGATGTTCAATAAAAGCACAGGTGTTTCATTGGTCGCTCCTAACATGTGCTAATGCTTTAAAAGACATCTTCTGAGAATATTGGGAGACATATCTAAGGATGTTGAGAATTTATTAAGGAAACCCTATTCACCGATTTCCCTACCGTCTAACATAAAAATTCTCAGCCACTGAAAATCAGACAGCAAAAATACCATCGTCATGTGCGTTTTATAGCAAAATAGATTAGTTCAAGATGTTTGTTATCATGCACGACCCGAAAGAATAGAGATAAACACTAAAAGAAATGCTACAGTAATAGGAAAAAATCAACAGCAAAAATACGTCAATAATCAATTTTTATTATTTATTTTATTTGCATCTTTCTCAATTTTCGCGTCACGGACAAGATGATGATTTTTCGCTCACAACCAACGACGCCGACGCCGGAATTTCTGCGAAACGAGCTATTTACCGCTATCGCTTTAATATGCATGCACATCTTACGAGCGATACTCATACCTATGATAGGGATGGTCACATAATTGAAAAGTAGTTTGAGGTCACAAGAGGCAAAGTGGATAAACAATATCTCATTTGAAGTGGGAATTATCTTGTTTCCTCAAGCGATTCAGCAACTTTTCACAAAAAGAAATTTCCTCGTGTAGCTTCAGTAGGTAGCGACAAAATTTCTTTGTATAACCAAATATGGCATTCTTAAAAAAGTCACTTTAAGATTTGTTTCGGAAAAGGCCATTATTATGAACCTGCTGCATTTTGAAATTTTAAAGAAGAGTACGCGTTCCGTTTATTTCTCCGTTCGGCAGGGGGCCTGAAAATCTGCCTCCGTTTTTCTTGTCGTCGTCTATCCCAAAAAGCATATCATCGCACAGTAGCCCGTAAAAACGGAGCCGGTGCCACGTCTTCAGTACTTTAATGAAAGAAATAGACCACGCTTTCACCTATCACGACTCGAGGTGGAGCGGTTCAGGAGAATGTGACAGCCAACTTCCTTCTGTTCTCGCATTTTTTCTGATTCTGTTATATGAATCTTCACCATGTCCTTTAAGATTTCTGTACTTCGTGGTGTAGCGCTGCCTCCGGGGTCTGCACCACTTTGACCAAATACTACAGTAATAGAAAAAAATCAACAACGAAAATGCGTCGCGACCTCCAATTACTTATGATGTGCATCTCGTATATTATTGCCACTACTTAGCAATAATTTTGCATTTCGTATCAGCTAGGATTTTTCGCTCATGCTCACGTTAACTTTACGCGCAAATCCCATTACGCAGAACAAAAACTAACGCTTTCGAAACTTATAACTGAAGAGTTACAAGTAATGCATTAATGGACTCGACTAAACTTTGCTTTATTTTTATCAAGCTTCGTTTACTTCTCTTAGAAGCAATAATCGTTATAATGCAATCGATTCGTTGCCTGCAAATATTTCTTACAAGATTCCAAATTGTGTCATACATGATACGGTTTGTAAAACTCGGTAGCTGCGCGTAAGTACTTCAAATTATCGCCTCGTATTTCGAGCTGCACTTTCGAATTCCACACAGCAGCGTGATGCACTGAAATAAACCTTTCACGAAGATTTCGTTACTTACAACACAATTTTACGACAGGTTATTTTTCGACTCAATTCACCGATAGCTTTGCTACTGATGCCACTCTATATTCGTATATATGCGCCAGAGAAAAAACAAAAATTGCATACTATGTTACGTGAAGTTTTTGGTTATTCTTTGAGGCTGTAATGATCATTCTAAAGAGTTAATCTTTTCAATATCTCGTATCAATCTCATGCTAACTTACTGAAAATGCGGGAGTGGTTAAGCATAGCAGTTAATACTCATGTCAGGCGTGTTTTTATCACCCCGGTATTAATTCAACAATGCTGCGTAACAATATTATCAACGCTCCCACTTCATTTAGTATTTTCATGTCACCGGTCAAAACCACGCGACACCACTACTAGATCAGGCTTTGCTTTTGCTATAAAGAGTCGAAAGACATGTTCACCCTGCTTCTCCACACGTGATGTGGGTTACATACAAAACTATATTGCACGTTAGAGAACCCCACTTTAATAAGATTAGTGCACCGTAAGAACCCCAGGTGGTCTAAATTTCCGGAGGCCTCCACTACGGCGTCTCTCATAATCATATTTTGGACGTTAAACCGAATCAATTTTATTGCGATAGCAATTATATGGACAGTCTCGACGGGTTTTTGCCGTCGCCGTTGCCGTCGCCGTCATGTCGCGTATGAAGTCCAAATTGATAAGAACCCCCTGCGCATCGTACGTTCTACCAGCGGGTAATAGCGGGCGAGTGGGAGCGGTGAACGCGGCTGAAGCGGCAATCAAACGAGCCGGCATCTCCGTCGCTCCGAGGCGCATGCGATAAGATCCCCCCCAACTGTTCAACCGGCCCCGCCCGTCGTTCGCGAGCGTGAAAAGACGCGAGGGGGGTCAGGGGGTCCCTCGAGCGACCTTCGATTTTACGACCGCTGTCGTCGCGGGCGCGCGCGTTATCTCCCCCATCTCGGCAGCCGACAGCGGGCGGCCGGTGTACCCTTCTACGTGCTGCGCTCTCAACGCGAAGAGAATTCTCTTAAACAAGCGTTTTCTAGAGTTGCGTGAGATCGGATCCAAAAGACATAGCTGCCAGCCTCACTTCGTATAACATTACAATTTGTTGCTATCGCATTCATTGCTTCACCCTTGCGGTGAAACGGTGACGTTTTATCAAGTAGCACTATATTCCAAAAGACCTCAACTTATAGGAGTACCTGCAAAGGGCGCCTGAATTCATTTTAAACCAGTGTGTACGCATTTTTAACAATTGATGGGGTTTAACGCAGCAAAACCACAATGTGATTATAAGAGACGCCTTAGTGGAGGGCTCTGGAAATTTCGACCACCTGGGGTTTTTGACCGTGCACCTTAATCTAAGTACACGGACCTCAAGCATTTTAGCCTCCTTCGAAAATGTGGCCGCCGTGGTCGATCTCGTGACCTGCGGGTCAGCAGTCGAACACCATAATCACTAGACTACCAAGGCGGGTGTGTACGCATTTTTAGAAAATATCCATCGAGGATCCACAACGATTCTAGGGCAGCCGTCCAAGCATCTGCCAAATGAGTAAAATCTAAACAGGCTCTGGCAATGCTCAATGGAAAAGTAATCAAACCACACACGATCATTTTGTTTCCAGCTCACATGGGAGAAATCAACGGTGCTCCCACGAACCTCAACGAATCTGCCCACAATGCTGCACGACGACTTGTCAACCGTGCTGCCACCAGGCAAGAATATGCTGAGGATTAAGACTGCAAGGATCACCTCCTCACGTGCAACGAGCTAACCAAACACTTCTACCTAGGACGCAGGGTCTTCCCCATCTACACAGTAAACAAACAAAGCTCAGGCCATTACGCTAAGGCTTTTACAAACAAGAACTTACACGAACCCGCTGTTATTAAACAAAACTTATCCGGAGTTCTGTATTCCAACAACATGCGATAAATGTCATGACACCATACATCTCACTCATCTGCTATGGCGTTGCTCCGGGTTACGCAGCGACAAGGAAAACACTGAAGAACGGTGGTACGCAGCTGTACGCAGTACGACGTTAGAGGGACAGTTATGGGCAGTCCAACGGGCCCACGAAGCGGCTGAAAGGCTAGGCCTTTCGGTCCCAACGTGGGAGCGGCCCGTTTCTGGCTAGGACAGAAGCGCGGCGTATTCGACCCTAATAAAACTCTTTCAAGATCCATACTAATAACCTTAATACATGGCGTAGCGTTATCAACGCCTAATCAATAATCGAAATGTGAAACGTCAATACAGACGGAAATGTGTTGGAGTAAACTTATGGCTAATCTTATGAGCCCCACAAGCAAAAGACCTAGTAGATCCCACGCAATGTTCGAGTCAATATTTGGCGAATCACACACCAATGTGCTGCATCACACACCAAGGCGCTGCACTTTTTCATCAAAACATAATCATTTTGTTCAGCACATGACATGGCGTTAGCTATTGCCGTTTTGTCGTGCATGAACGCATATCCGATGCGTCGAAGACATGCATGACATATTCATGCTATGTGACTGATTGTTGGCCGACCATATGGTACATACTCAGCGTGAAACAGCGCGCCGAGACCGGACAAAAAGCGAAAAAAAAGCACACATACACATCGCTGGCGAACAACTCAGTTTATCACTAGACATGCAATAAATAGGAAAAAATATGTGACGTCACAGCCCAAGAAAGCGAAACGCTCTACACTCTAAGAAAGAAAAGAGTATGCCTGACTCTTTTCGGAGAGTTCTGACTTGCCACGTATACGACTCGCTTTGGAGAGGCACGGTGACTCTCTTGGTGGGTCAGAGTCGGCGCGCTCAGGAGAGTCCCCGGACCCTCTTAAGAGGAATGGGAGGACTCTTATGGGAAGGATCACACTGCCACTTCTGAGGGAGTCAGAAGACTCTTGCCGGTGACGCTCCTACGCGGGTCAGTTGACACCCACCGAAGCGTCAAGCGACTCCACGGCTATTTTAGCTACTAAATTGACGCATGCTCTAGTTTTGCGTGACTACTGCTGGAAATAGTGAAGTATTCATTTTAAGCAACTCCATTAATACTTGCCGTTGTGCCCAGCGACTGCAAAAAAGAGGAGTTTAATTTTAGCATTATTTTAATAAATCTCCTCAAAACAACACACCATTTCCAGCAGAGTTGAAGAAGTTCAGGTGTTCCTCATTTACATGCTTGTATGAGTATAAACAACCAAAATGTGTGACTATGATATGGATAGTGTCATGTCGTGCAAAATAAACAGCCGATATCGTTATCATGTTTCCATATTTATTCCTTATGATTAAGAATCAAAAAAGTCGTGAAGGCTGGAGGAATCAGACTTGTGACTTGCTACGTTGTCGCTCCTGTTCAGCGTGAGCAGACATGAAAAAATGGTACCTGAAAAGAAGAACGTGATATCAAATGAGAAAACGGAATCATAGTAAGAGTTTGCAATACCTACACAATAAGTAATTTACACAGACATAATGAAGGCTCACAACAAAACAACAAATGCAGAGAGGCATGGTAAGGAACCGTGTTTTCTGCCGTTCTCGTGTAAAACAACTTTCATATAGTAGCTTTTCTAAGATGTCACTTGGTGACAAACTTGCAGCACAAGATGATGTGAGCTTTTTTTTTAAACAACAAAGGCAATTGTTTTAGGCTCCTTTGCGTGGGTGCCACTCACCTCCTTTCCTACGTCGTCATGTCCAACCAAAGAAAATATGGGACCGACTGCCTCGCTCACAGGGCGAACGCCGCTGTTGATTTTCTTATCACTAGTGGTGAGGCGCCAGACCATAGCGACAACTTCGTTTCCCCGAGTGTGGCTGTCAACTGGAGTGAAGAGGAGAAGTGACTCGGGATTCTGGGAATAACCAACACACAAACACACACAAGCTCATTAGTTTTATTCAAACAACCCTTTGTTCAACACACCGTTACGGTACACACATCTGACACAAGTGTTTGGTTTTCAATAATTTCTCAATGAAAAGAAATTTTCACGTAAAGGAAGGCGGGCACCTCGTTTCGCCATATATAGGAAGTCGCTATGCAAGAATGCAAGCACTTCTTTTTTGAGAAATCACTTCAAAATTTGCTTTCACAATAAGCCCGGCTTTGCGCCGACGTATTCCGACAACCAAGCCCATCATCCGGCAGTCAGGTGCACGTCGTGAGCGGTTAATCACCGCGTGTTTTGCAAACGTAACCCGTCCTTAAATACTCAAACACATGCGAGTACGAACGCCCGAACGGCACCAACGCGAGCGGACGCCGTCTACGTTGACATCAGACATGGCATATGCTAGAATTACCGTACATAGCTCCCACAGCCACGTATACCCATTCGATTCTGTTATAACTGCGAACAGATATAGGCAAAGCACGAAAACAGCAAACAGAAACGAGGGAAACGAGCGCACGGCGGCGGCCGCAACGCGCGCCATCGAAAGTCTAGAGCTTTTCCTGTTACCGGCGAGGCGAGTCCTAAAGATTTAAGCGACTACCGCGTACGTGCTGAAAGCATCATACTATATCTGCACCTCAAAACTACCGTCTTTAGGCCAACAAAAGCCAGTATATACAGCGCGTCTATGTGTCCTGCACACAGAGGGGTTTTATTGTTTTTTTTTTGTTTTTTTTTGGCATGTTTACACGTGCGGAAGCCGCTGCTCACTCGAGTATCGATGGATATGTTATAATGAGGTAGACTAAAGCGCACCTCAAAATGATATCGAGCATCTTCAACAGTGCAGGCAGAATGTGCGATCAGAAAATAATCATCCTAGATACGTGACTGCAGCACTCATTTTATGAGTGATGCAGCCACTTGCATAACAACGCGCATAGCGGTCTCAGCTCATAAAGTAACAGTTTTAATTCGGCATCTGCAACAGCCCCGCGGACGCAGGCTACCGTTGGAAATGGCTGCCAGCCTACTTCCGCAGAGCTGCTGCAGACGCCCAGCAAAAGCTGTGTAATTAGTACATAGGAAAGCAGCACACTCACCATTAACAGGCGCACGTTGTCCGTGTCCGCTGCTCCAAAAATATTTCTCATTCCAAGCGTCACTTCGAGCACGCAGCCCAGCGTGCAGCCACCGAAGATACGCATGTTCGCTCGAACTGAAAACTACAACACGCGACCAGCGACCAGCGCAACCAGCGTAACGCATTCTAAAGGACGGAGGGGAGGGAGAGAGCAGACGGCGGAGGTGACGGAGGCGCCGCGCCGGCGGCCAAACTTTAGCGTCGGGGCTCGCGCGCCCGCCGGCCCACCACAACGACGCCGAACCGCAAACGCGCGATATCTATTGCTTGTACGGCGGCGGCAGCTTCATCCCAGCAGCCAATCGAAAGGCGCTTCACGAGAGTGTTCTGACTCCTTTTAAAATGCTAACTCTCTTTCTCTGCCTCTACCTTCCAAAAGGGGTCAAGTGACGACCCGAAGGGAATCACAGTCTTTTGATCCGCTTGGGACTCCTTTTTTCTTAGAGTGTAACTATCAGGTTTTTCACCGATACATTTGCACTCAACCCTCGAGGAGCACAATTATTTTTATGAAAGGGCAATGCTATGACCTGTCAAATATCGTCGTCATGCACTAATGAGCTCTAAAACGACGACACATTGCAGGCTTCCGATCAGAGCGCCACAAACGGCTTGACACCGTTTGGACTTCACTTTCGTACATTCGTGCAGCGGCTGTTCTGAACACTTCCTAGTTGCAGTACATTCTAGTTGTCGTCTACCTTTCCTGCAATCATGTTAACAATCAGACTAACACACACGAACAAGGGATCGGCTGTCAGAGCTGCCAGTTTGTCGTCCGCTTACACTCCTTAAAGGGCTTCTCCTGACATCCACTTGTTGGCGCGACAGTCTAGGCATTCGGAATTCCATGTCAGTTTTGGTGTCTACGAAATGATGGAACTGCTGGGACAGGACAAAAACTAGGCCGACATGTAGATAGATAGACAGATAGATAGATAGATAGATAGATAGATAGATAGATAGATAGATAGATAGATAGATAGATAGATAGATAGAAACGCTCGAATCGTCTTTTGTTGACTCAGAAATGATTCGCCTATAAATGAAGCAATCAGTCATCAAAGACGCAAACCGTCTTTGATGGTTTGAATATTTGAATAAAATGTCACACGGTCCGTTGTGCACTCTCCTGAGACGACTCGAAGCTGAAAGGCATCAGCTTTTTTTTTATTCTTCTTTTTCATCTGAGCATGATGTACTAATCCTTCCCTCCCATCCCCCGGAAAGCTTCCTGCACTGACGCGGTTTAGCACTGCTTGCGGGAAATGAGGCCCTGCAAGCAGGGTGGCCATTGGGTGGACTTGAAAAGGAGTGCAAATTCAAGCTAAATTAGCCAAAGTAGCCACGCCAATTAATTTTAACGCCACGTTTGTAGCCAAATAGAATAAAAGCCATATTATGAGTGCAACTTTTATTATCGTACAATAAATATTAGCGTTTTTAACAAGCATGACAGTAGAAATTTGAAAATGCGCAGTTCTTGCCCTCTCGTTTGGCATCAAGCCACACATAAGTTGTAAATTAATGAATAGGTCATAAAATATTCAGTGCGCGTGTATAGTTTACGCAAAATAGATATTGTTGTTACCAGATGCTGAGCTACATCGGAAAGTTAAAGCCAACAACTAAGTAGGAACATTAAGCTTGAATCAGTTTTCCTTTGAAGCCTCAGACAGAATTTGATTAGTGGAGTTAACTTAATACCGCTCCCGCTTGAGATAGCGAAATTGGTTCAAGGTGAACAGCCCAGCATCATTTTTCTGCGGACCTCCGTTTTTATGAAAGCTGGCTGAAGATGAACAACCCAGCTTCTTTTTGCTGCGGGCCTCTGTTTTTGTGAAATATGGTTAAAGATTAACAGCCGAGCTTCATTCTGCTGTGGACCTCTGTTTTTCTCGACTTCATGCTACCATGCATTGCGCATCAATATGAGAAACTTGCGCGTAGCGTCAGCATACATTGCGGGCAGCGTGAACTGCGACGTAGGGACGCGTTTGCCTGCAGCACGCAACTTCGCCGTTGCATATTTGAGGCACGTCGCATGTTGCTTGGGTGGCCTCGATGTACACCAGCCTGCTAGTGTAGGGAAGGACGCCGCGTGCACCGGCTCACATGACAAGAGAGCGTAGAAACAGTGTATTTTATCTGCAAATACTAAAAAAGATGGCTACCTAATGCTACAAAGCAGAAGTTCAAAAGTAGCGAGAAAGTAGCCGTGGCGCCAAACTAATTTTCGCCGTCAGATGGGGTCGTAAAGTAACCAATTTGGCGCAACGTAGTCACCAACGGCAACCTTGGTAGCGTGGGCGTGTATCGATGCGCACAACCCTGTTCCTAGGGCGAGAACATGCACGCACATCGTCTGAAGCGACAGATAAGGTTAAAAAACAGTGGGTGGTCTTTAGGCTAGCTTGTTTTTTACATGCGAATAACAGGAATATTGGCTATTTAATACGCGAAAACAAAAGTTTAATATAGCCAAAACTAGCTACGGCGCACACATGGAATTTTAGTAGCCAGACAGGGGCCTAAGGTAGCCGTCTTGGTGCAAAGTAGCCACCAACAACAACCCTCCCAAGCAGAACATGGGTCATAACGATCATAGCACGATACATCCCTCTCGTTTTGTAGGTACATATATTAAGACGAAAGCCTTTAATGTCTCATGCCCACGTCCGTCCGGCGTCCGTCCGTCTGTCCGTCCGTCTGTCTGTCCGGTGTCCGTCCGGCGTCCGCCCGTCCGTCTTTCCGTCCATCCGTCCGTTTCTCCCTCCGTCAGTCCGTCTTTCCGTCCCTCCGTCCGTCCGTCTTTCCGTCCGGCCGTCCGTCTGTCTGTCCGTCCGTCCGTCCGTCCGTCCGTCCGTCCATTCGAGCTGTGGCACGGAGCCAGGTGGCCGCCGGGGTGCGCAATCGGACGCCGGTCGCGTCGGACTCTACAGCGTGCGCGCTTTGCTTGCGCAGCGTCGCTGTGTCCAGCGTTTGCAATCATTTTGGCCAACGCCGTCTCAATGGACACAGGCGTCCACGCAAAACACTTTCGAATTTACAAAGAGCCAGTAAATTTGAGCGCTAGAACGCGGATGGCGTCTGCGCCATGCGCAAAGCGCGAGAAAATACTAACGCATGCGAACGGAGGAAGATTAGTCTCGCGTCTCGCTGCAATTCGCGGTAAAAAAATTAAAAAAGTAAACATGCACACATTCGGTTTGTGTGTTATCCTACTGAGAGTGTAAAAGAAAAAAGACATGGCATATTCCGTGGAATGGCCGAACGCGTTCGCCGAACAAGAGATAGTGTGATGCACGTGTTACCAGCACTCCAAATAACAACAACAAAAAAAAGAACTGAAAAAAAAGAAAGTTCAGGACAACTGTTAAAAATTGGAGTTGTATTGTAGGCGTTGTGGTGGCCTGGACTGGCGGCTGGATCTTCGTAACGCTGCAGTGGGGTCTGTCGTCATGGTGCACTAAACAGGTCGGGCAGGTCTGGTGTAGCAGATGTACCTTGTTGGACTTCGTCAGTACCGGGTTCACTTTCCAGGGCACCCTGGATGAAAGCTTCGCTTGCGGGGAGCAGATGTTGCCTGTTCCGACGAAGTCTTTTGTAGTCTTCTGTCACGACTTCGTACGATCTTCGATACACCCGCTTGGCCACTTTCGTTTTCCGTGCCCAATACTTTCTCTTCATCCTAACAGTCTCTCCCTTGTTCAGTGGTGGCAGATCCTGTTTAAAATGTTCCTTTTGAACATGTTTCCACACTTGCATTATCTTCTGGTCACTGAAATCTGGAAGTGTCGACCTTAATCGCCTTCCTTGGAGTAGTTCTCCAGGCGATCGTCCATCTTCTAAGGGTGTTGACCTGTAGCTAAGGAGGCCCAGCCAGAAATCTTCTCGTGCGTCTTTTGTTTTCGTCAAAGTTATTTTCACTATCTGCACGCCTTTTTCTGCTAGTCCGTTGGACCTCGGGAACTACGGGCTTGAGATGACGTGTCTGAGCTCATACTTGCTTGTAAACCGGCTGAAGTCGCGGCTGCTGAATTGTGGTCCATTGTCCGTACACAGCTCATATGGAATACCATATCCGCAAATATGGCCCCGAGCTTGTCGATGACGGTTGTAAACGATGTGTCATGCAGCTCCTCCACTTCTGGAAAATTGGAAAGAGCTTCATACACGGACAGACAAGGCTTTCCTCTGTATTCGAAAAGGTCGACGCCGACCCTATACCATGGGTATTTTGGTGTCGGTATCATGTTAAGCGGTTGGTCAGGCTGATTATAGGCATAGCATTTACAAACGGCAGACTTATGGACCATGCCTGTGATTTCTGCATTAATGTTCGGCCAAAAAATGAATCTTCTTGCCCTTGCCTTTCACTTATTGAGGCCCATGTGGCCTTCGTGGACTCGTCCCAACATCTCGCTCTTCATGGACACAGGCGCTATCACTTTGGTACCTTTCAGTAAGATGCCTTTCACGACTGACAGTTCACCTGTGAAAGGCTTCAGCTCTCCTTCAACAATTTCACCAGCGCGAATGGCCTGTATTACGGAGCGTTAATAGGGATCCCCTTCAGTTTCCTCGTGTAGCCGCTTCAATGTGACCTCGCTAACAAGAGCCGTCACCGTACTCAGGGCATGTACACCCGTCGGCAAAATAAGTCGGGACGTGCGAGCGACGACCACAATCAGATAAAACTGCATCGCCGCGCCATCTGACGTGGTGAGTGCGCATGCGAGTCCTTTCAATTTCGCAGCCATATCTTTTACTCGCTTGCAGCGGACCAGGTGATTAGGCTACATGTAGCGTTTTGCGCTAGGCGTCGCTTTCTTTCTTTCTTCAATCCGTGACGCGCTCAGTTCGACAGGAGCATCGTGGCGGTGAAGTGTACGCGGCTCGCTTCACAGACAACGCAGAGCAGCCGAATTTTTCGTTTATCTCGCTGGTGTTGAAAGCTACATTCGCAGAAAGCCGGTGTCGGTCGGTGTGCACGTAAGCGTCGTTGGTAGTGCACGAAAAATCAGCGCGTTGTGCGTGGCAAAAATGTGTTCAATGTTACACGTACAGGCTTTCTTTTCCTCACGGCACGTTGAGGCTAATTATGGAGAAGGCGATGCCAACTAGGCCCGATCAGGTTATCGTGTTCTACTTTTTGGAGGCGAAGCTCAAGCGTCCTTCTCGTTTTATCATGGTTTGAAGAGCCCACACTTAGAGTACAGAGAAGCAGGGAACTTCAGCTCATTGATGAACACGCAAGTTCTTTTGAGCTATCACTCAGCTGTTTTGAGTTCGTCACTGCTGCCACGTGTTTTTGTATCTTTGAGCAACCACGCGGAACGCGTTGTGACTTACATGCTCTCTATAGAGGATATCGCAAGCTCTGAAGAAGCGTGATCACAGCAAATAGTTCCGAAGATCTGCATCGTTTGGTATCCTGTCCGAAAACTTGCCGATCAGTGTCAGAGTGTGACCACGTGATGCAATGGTTTCACTATTTTTAATGACAACTCAATACTTATGTCGCCTCGCTTATTATGTCTCCTCGCTCTACAAATATATGCCGAGGAGGATGTCTGAAATTATTTCCGCGAACGGCCAATTCACGCACTACTAAATTTTTTGCTATGAAGGTGGCGAGGGGGGGGCAGAGGTGATAAGTTTCGCCGTTGCTATTTTTCGGTAGCCCTCAGTTGCTTTCCTTTTTTTGTTCTCTCAAGGCCAACCCATGACCTCACCGATTACAGCCAGCGTTTTTTTCTTTTTTTTTTAGTCCATTCGCCTATTTTGTTACATGTGCAAGGTCATCTGCCTGTCTCTTGTTATATTATACTAATGAACTGAAGCATTGTTTCGGCTCAACGCCTTTTCGTTTTCGGTGTCCTCTTTCGTGTTTAAGTATCACATGGTACGCTTCAACTAAAATGAACGTGCAGAGAAGAGAAGTAATGATATGTGTGGCACCGGTTTGCTACTGAGACAAGATATGCTATCTCTTTAATCGGGACATAGCGAGCCGCGTACACTTCACCGCCACCGTGCCCCCGCCGAATTGAGCGCGTCACGAATTGAAGAAAGAAAGCGACGCCTAGCACGAAACGCTACATGTAATCACTGGTCCGCTGCAAGCGAATAAAAAAGATATGGCTGCGAGATTGAAAGGACGCGCACACGCACTTTCCACGTCAGATGGCGAGGCGATGCAGTTTTATCTAAAGTCCCTGGATATTGGAAAGTACCGTCTTTCTTTGAACCGAGCCGCCGCGCCGCGCGTCCTCCTCTCCCGCCTCTCCCGCCCGGGAAAGGTCACGAACGTCGCGCCTGTTATCAGCGTGACATAGCATTCTTGATAGGAAGGTGGCGAGATCTGGGTTATATGGCCGGCGCCTGCACTGCGGCCGTTTGGGAGAGGATGTAGAGGGGGGCTCGGCCTCTTGGGGGAGGAGGGTCGGCCTCTTGAGCGAGGATATGGAGAAGAGTGTCGCTACTTTCTATAGTCAGGGGTTTTAGTTTTATCTGATTGCGGTCGTCGCTCGCGCGTCCCGACTTATTTTGCCGACAGTTGTACTTCCACGTCGGCGTCAGTGTCTGCATCGCCCTGGTCCGGCTTCACGGCAGTGGCGCGCGACAGCATGTCCACCAAGGCGAGTTGTTTTCCTGGGACGTAGCGAAGAACCCAATCATAATTGAGCAGGCGCAAAAAAAACCTTTGCAACCGAGGTGGCATATGAGCGATTGCTTTTTGAGCTATAGCTATCAACGGCTGATGATCGGTTTCCAAGATTATCTGCCGACCATAGATGAAGTAATGAAACGTTTGGCATCCGAACGTCACTGCTAATGCTTCCTTTTCAATTTGTGAATAACGCTGTTTCGCGTCAGTCAGCACCCTTGATGCGTACGCCACTGGACGCCATTCGCTTCCGTGATGCTGCATGAGAGCTGAGCCCAAACCACATATTGATGCGTCTGACGTCACTTTCGTTTGCTTCTGCGGGTCAAAGATTGCAAGCAGACGCTGTTCGCTAAGACTGTCGCATATAATCTGCCATCCATGCGTGTGGCTTGGGATCCATGCAAATGCTGCATCATGCTTGATCAGGCTGCGCAAGGAAGCCGTCCTCTGTGACAAGGAGGGTAGGTACTTGGAAAATAATTGGCTACGCCCAAAAGTCGCTGCGCTCCCTGTTTATCTGTCGGCATGGGTGTCTGTTTCATACACTCTATCAGCCGCCGGTTGGGTTTTATACCGTCTTTCGAGATAATATACCCCAAAAATTCAATTTCGTGAGCACCAACCTTGCACTTCTCGGCATTTAGCTTCAGCCCAGCTCGCCTTGCAGCTTCGAGTACTGATCTCAAGCGCTGGTGATGTTGTTCCTGAGAGGTTCCCCAAATCAAAATGTCATCAACATACACATGAACGCCCGGCAAGGAACAAATATTTCGCTGAGTCTTTTGAAATACTTCTGATGCTGCCGCAATTCCAAAAGGCATCCGCAAAAACCCATACCTCCCAAACGGAGTGGCGAAAGTGCAAATTCTTGATGTGTTTTCGTCGAGCGGCACTTTGTGAAAACCAGCTTTCGCGTCAAGTCGACTGAATACCTTTGCACCAGCTAGTTCTGCCTAAATCTCCTCCCGTCTTGGCATCTCGTAATGCTTCCGTTGATTGCCCTGGGATCCATGCAGACGTCTACTTTCCATCTTTTTTCTTGACAATTACCAATAGGCTTACCCATTCAGTTGGCTCGTTCACCTTGGTCCCAATGCCAGCTTGCTCCATCCGCTTTAGCTCGCTTCGAAGTGGTTCCTTCAGGGCCAAAGGAACTCGGCGGGCGGCTTGAACCACTGGGACAGCATCCGCAGAGAGAACCATCGTGTAGTGTCGTTGCACGCAGCCGGTACCTTCGAACAGTTCACCGAATTCTTGCATTACTTGTTCGGAGCTGTCTGCTGCCACTGCGTCGAGTGTACTGGTGACCAGCCCGAGTTGCGCCTGTCTTCCTTTCTTGGAGACGTAAAAGGTCAAATGCTGGCGTCTGTCACCGATGACTACTTCTTGGCTGATGACGCCTATGTGTCCGATGATGGTTCCATCGTATGACCACAACGTGGTGTTGCTGTGTTTAGTAGGCGGCATTGGCCGAAGCTTCCTGTAGACGGAATACGGTATGAGGTTGGCTTGAGATCCCGTGTACACTTTAAATTTGACTTCCTAGCTGCCAAGGCTCGCTGTCACCATCCAGTCTCGTTCATTTCGTATGCTGCTGATACATACATCTAGAATTTCAAAGTCGTCGCCATCGCCGCCATGCTGTAGCTCGTCAACGCTCGCCCCTCTTCTGCAGCAGACAGCGAAGTAATTCCTTGCCTTGCAGATTCTGCATGTTTTGCCGTAAGGTGGGCAGTTGCGTGGCCCGTGTTTTTTACCGCAACGGGAACACTTGAAGGTTTTGGGATGCTTCGGCGAAGCCCGAGCCACATTGACCTGTTCCACTTGGTTTCCGCCATCCGCCCACGCTTCGCATTGCTGAGCAGCTGCCTCTGATGCTTTGCACATTTTTTCGGCTTTGGCCAGCGTGAGCTCATTGTCTTGCAGAAGTTCGGCTCGCAGGCCGTTGTTGCTAATGCCGATTACAATTTGGTCGCGTATCATGGAATGTGTCAGTTGTCCGAAATTGCACGATCGGGCTTGCATCTTGACGTCTCGAGAGAACTGTTCAAAACTCTCCCCCGCTCTCTGCATTCTCTTGCAGAACAGATACCGCTCGTAGACTTCGTTTGTTTGAGCAGCCCAGTATGCGTCAAACTTACCAACGACGGTCTCATAGTCTTCCTGGCTTTCACCTTCACTGAATGAGAAGTTGTTAAAAACTTCTAATACGTCATCCCCTGCTAAGCTCAATAATATTGTTGTCTTTGCTTCCTTGCTCAGGGGCTTGTCATGCGGCTTCGTGACCGTCAAGTATAGCTCCAGTTTTCGCTTAAATCGTTGTCAATTCTTGCCCATATCACCTGTCATTAGCAGTGGTCCTCGTGGCTTCAGCAAATCCATTTTTCTTCCTGGGTACGTGCGAGGTCGTGCTTCTGCTTGTAGTCGTTGCACCGGGCGGCCACTTCTGACACCATGTAAAGTTCCGCGCGTTATGGGCGTGTGTGAAGCATTGACGAGGCTGACATGTTGACGGGCGAAAGACTGACGATTCCTTTATTGTTCTTACTTATAAAGCCACAGCAACAGCAAATAGGGAAAGCAAAGGGAAAGGACATGGCTCATGTCGAGTAGAAATGATGACGTGAGCTGCACTATCATAGCACGATACACAGTTCAATTTTTTCAGCTGCATAGCGTGTTAATCGTTGTTGACATCGGGTCTTACAGTAGAGAGAGACAGAGAAAAGCAAAGGAAAGGCGGGGAGGTTAACCAGGGTAAGCACGCACAATATTGAGCAATGAGGAGGTCGATGCGGGGCACGTCAACTCCTTCACGCGCCGGCGTGTCGAAATCAAATGGTCATGCTTCCGCACTCACATAGTAGCTGCAATCGTTGCTGAACACGTCACTGATAAGTTCAGACGGGCTGACACAGCTTGATTGCGTGTCGGATGATATCGCCAGCTTGCTTTTCGCGCGACAGAATAGGAACGTATGTTTACACCCTAGCCTTCCGTGGCTGCGTGTAGCATATTTCGTGACGTCATCGCATACCCAGCACGGAGCAGCTCGCTGTTTCGGTTTTGACTCATCGTTTATTGCCTATTTACAATTATTGACGAGTGTCTGGGCAAAATGAATCACCCTGGCTGTTACACGACTGTTAATACTGTTTGAAAACGGCATTTCCCAATATTGTCAAAAATGCACTGGAGTTCCCCTTTAAAATTGCTTTATTCTCCGTCCATAATTATTGCATGAGTTTACGAGCCAAAATCTTGATATGCTTATGAGGCACGCTGTAGTGGGGCCACTGAAATAATTTTATTGCGATAGCAATTATATGGACACACTCGGCTGCTTTTCGCCGTCATGCTCCGTATATATATATATATACATACAAAAGCCACGAAGAAAGTGAGATGGCGCAAAGTGCGCGCTCGGCGCCTCACTCGTTGCGTTGCGTTGGCTCCCCTTGCACTTTGGCCTGGAGGGCGTAGTCGCCTTTGCCCGGGCGCGCGCGCGCTTATCTTGGTGTGGGGCGATGGGGGCAGTTTTACGTCGCGTGCTTTCGTCGGAAAGACTGCGTTTAGGTTACAGATCGCACAAAGGTTACTTCGCTCGCTGCAGAGGCCCCGTTTTCGAAAGAAGCGTGCTGTTCAAACACAGTGAATTAACAACTGTGACACTTCTTAGTTCGCGCTCGTCCTGCGTATACCTGTGCGTATGTTTCGTGCGTTCTTTGTGCTTGAGCAGTGCGCTCCAAGTTTCGATCTGCTTGCCGTTCTTCACGTGAAATGCCAATTTGTTGCTATTGCATTCATTGCTTCGCCCTTGCGGCGAAACTGTGACTTTTTTTCTGTTGGAGTTCGTTAAGGTGCACCTAAATCTGGAGTACTCGTATTTCACCCCTATCTAAATACCGCGGCTGTGGCTGACAATAGAAACCGCGCTTTCGAGCTTAGCAGAGCGACGGCTTACGTGCTAAGCTACCACGGCGGTAACCCTTTGTACAAGGAGTTCGCCAGAGCCAACGTATCGACGAGCAGCGTTGTCTCCTTCAAGGCTTGTCGAAACCTTGGCTCCAGCGACGCCCCGTGTTCACGAATTTTTCAGTTCTTTGAGTTTCTGCCTTCCCTCTGAACTGCCTTTCATTGCGATATCAATTATATGGACACTCTCGGCTGGTTTTAGCCGTCGGCGTCACCGGCGTCCGCCGCCGTTGGCCGCCGGCGTCATCCCCCGTATATGTATCTGTATATATATAACCGGCCCCGCCCGTCGCTCGTGAGCGTGAAAAGACGCGGGGGGGGGGGGGGGTCCCTCGAGCGACCTTCGATTTTACGAGCGCGGGCGTTATCTCCCCCTTCTCGGCGGCCGACAGCGGGGGGCCGGTGTACCCTTCTACGTGCTGCGCTCTCAACGCGAAGAGAATGTGGTGAGCAGTGTTTCCCTGGAGCGGCCACATGCTCTTAAACCAGCGTTTTCTAGAGTTGCGTGAGATCGGATCCAAAAAGAGTTAGCTGCCAGCCTCACTTCGTATAACATTACAATTTGTTGCTATCGCATTCATTGCTTCACCCTTGTGGTGAAACTGTGACTTTTTTTAAATGCGAAGCACTTCTTTGCGTACTGTAAGCACTTTTACGTTTCTATCTACGTATCTATTTATTTATCTATCTACCTGGCCGCCTACATCTGGGTGCTCCCGTGATCGTCTCCTTAACTTCGGGGATACCAAAATTTGTGTGGGACGGTAAGAAGGTGTGAGGAATATGTCTGGCTGGTCATGGCACGAATAACGTGAAAATCTTGTCGTATACGTCGTCAAACCTTTTCCTGCAGACACGTGTGACACATACCCGTATACCACGGGCCGCGGTATGCGGGTATGCGCCACAGGTGTTTGACAATTAATGTCTACCCAGGAACGGTGAGGACAGACGTTAGTAATTTAAAAGCGAGAGCGTTAAGAAAAACTCGTCGGCAGCTTTGACCCAATGAATACAAATAATAAATATCAGAGTCCCGGCAGGAATCGAACCCAAGGAATCTGCGTGGTAATCAAGTATTCTACCACAGAGCCACGACAGGTCTCGGAACTGCTTCGGAAAAAGACCCTATGCAGGCGGAATATTGGTGAAATGTCAATTGTGCTTCCAGTGCTGGCTATCTAATTTTATAAACATTACATATGTACTCCTGTGAGGCAGGCGTCATGTCGGGTTAACGTCAATTGTATACTTAAGTGCTCTCCACTGTAGTTGGCCCACGAAGCACTATTCAGGGCTACCATCCTCGCAAGCACAAGTGCTACATATCAGATTACCGCTTCTGGTGTAGGTAATACCCATGTTTCTGTTGGCATCGTTACGCAACTGTAAACAACTGGTTATGTGAAACATATGCGACTGTTCAACATATGCCAGTGCGTACCACATTTGTATATATCCTTAACGTCATTTCATAACGTTTCGCTCAATAAGAAAACTACAACCCAGTCACCTTTCCTTCGGATGCTTCGCATTGCATCGATTGCCATGGTACTTGGGATCTGCCAAATTTTTTGTATTCCCTCCTTTGATGTCGTCTTTCAGAGTATATGGTATTGCACACCTGGCACGTTTCATGGAGGTTAGTGTATATGTATTTAGGCTGTATTTTGCTTACCTTGGAGTTATCGGTATATACTTTAACGTTCTTCGAAATCTGTCACTTTTTCTACCAGGGCCAATGTATGTCGACAAAACGCACTTCACTTTCTGCATGAATAATGCTGGCATAGAAGTCCAAAATAGATATTCTGTGAAACTGGAATTCAGAAACTGCGTTGAATAAAAAAAGAGAACTTGTCATGTGCGTATTTCAAGATATATCAGAGCACCGGTACATTGGATATGTTAATTTTTTTTCTAAGTTGTTTTAAACCCATTAAGGACCACGAAAGAACTACTGGTCCGATTTTATTGAAATTTTGCTTATTTAATTCTCCACAACAGATAACCACACGTGCAAATTTTCATAGCGTTACGTGTATTTGTTCAGGAGTTATGATACTGTACTATAAAAAGTACGCTGGGCCTTCGAGATAGCAATCGGTGAGGTGAGTGGATGCAAGAATGGCGAATACGCTGGGCCCTTGCCGAACAAATAACGAAGTTATCTTGGCCCACGCAACTTAATCAAGGACCAGTACTTTAGGGAAAGCGTAACGTCACAGTTTTCGCCACACCTTTTCGATGTATTTTGGCAGAATTCAACTGTTTTGCCGGCTTCTTGTGAAAAATGTCCGTATGGATAGAGGGTAATAGCAAGCACAGTGGAACCTGGAGAGCTTTGATACTTCTCTTGGGTACAACAAGGCGCAGTCAGTGTTTTGCTGTTATGCGATTGAAGGACAATAGCCAACGCCTAGAGGGTATGCTATAACCTCCAATGTGGTAGCAGACCCTTTATGCGTTGTCTTCGGCTATTTCGATCATCTGGGTAAAAAGGGACTGGTACCACTTTTTCTCAGGGATGAAAATTATCTAGTCATTCGCAGCTTGATCGTAAAGCTCAAACCCCCTCATGGCATTGCTACTGCGGATGAAGAAGGAGGACAGTGGCACTGCTTTTTTTTCTTTTCAGTGAAGGGCCACCACGATACAGAGCATAGTGACTCAACTGTGTAGTCTTTCGTCAGCATAGCAATTATGCTGTTGTCTTTGCCATTTTTCAAACGAAGCTGCTTTCCTGAGTCAAAAGAGAAGTTATCTTACCCACGTTCCTTTCGTTCAATGTTTTTTATCGTTAGCAGAGAGCATCCATTCATACCGTCGTCATTCCCCTCCTCCTCCTAAGTTCCCAAGTTAGGGTCAGAATCGCCAATTAAAACATCAAGAGGCTCTCGTATATTCACAGCGACATCTTTCGCAGCCTCATGAGTCTTAGATAACCGAAAAAAACGGCATTCATACCAAAGAAAAGCCTGTTGAATCTATGATGCAACGCACAAGAAGAGTTACATGTATGCTCCCACGAAGTCCCAGTGTACTAAATAAAGTACAGCAACATTTGATTACTCCTCACAGCAAAAGTATGCACTCTGTAGGCTTCTCGCGCTTTGCAGGGATTGAATTGCTCTTGCTGAAGCAGAAGCAGTCCGTTTTTTCAACATATAAAATGTAAAACTTGAAATTAATTTAGAAAAAGTAGTACTGACAACGTGCGTCTAACAGGCTCTCATTTTCCTAAAGTTTGACGGCTCATAAAACAGAAAAAACATAACCGAGTCCATATTCCAAATTAGGATTTTCTTGCTGCAACCCTTGGCATCAGAAATTGTAATGAGCGAGATCAGAATATTCTGTTTTGTATTTCCTACGCCCGAAAAAGGAAGTGTACTTTTTAAAGTACAGTGGTCCCTAATGGGTTAACAGCCATATTTAATTGATCTAACATCGCAATCTGATGGTATATTGACAAATCTTGCTAGCGTATACATATGCTTCTTCAGTACGCAATGGAGCCTGCAACACAAATATCACATATAGGTTACCACTTCATAGGGTTGTCTAAAATCCGCAGTATCACTCATCATATTCGCAATAGATGAAACAATGGCGTCATCAACGTACTGAACAACATTTAGCACACCTAATATGCTAGACTGTGAATAATCTTACAACGTATTTTATCACAGAAAGATCGTTCCTATGGACCTCCAATTGGGGACTATGTGTAATCTTTCTTTGCGTGACACAATCACTCATTTTTTCCCATTCAGCTGTATCAGGCTGCCTATTCTGGTCCGCTACACACTGCTCCGCAATATACCATGTTCACAATAGCAATTCTTGACGCGGCATATAACCCGTATATGACCCGCATAAATATCGTTCACAAATTACAAGAAAACATTTGATTAATTCGAAGTCTCAGCAGCCATGAATGTATTAAATAATCGGGGCGTCGACGAACCACATATAAAAATACTGGAAAACAAATAGGCCGGCTCCATAGCCGCCATAGTGCTGCATAAGGAAAGTGATAAAATTCGAATAAAGAAGGGTGCAAGGCAGTGTTACACCACCGCCCTAATACTATTCGCCGCGCAATTAACGCTCTGCATCCCAGCGTTCACATATGTGGACAAAATATATGAGTGAAAGGGTATCAGGCTGGCAAACGAATTTTCTTAAAAATTGATTTGAAATGTTGGCAGTACTTTAGCATTTCATAAAAGCATCTATATATGTCCGCTTCTGTGAAGAAACAGTGGTAAGTGCGCACATAACAGTGGCGCTCTTCTCAAGCCGCTTGTAGAGGCGTATGGCTACACTTTATAAGTTCACTCTAAATTTGGAACTCTCGTTAATCGTCAGTTTTAACTTCTTTTTTATGTGATTTTTGTTGCACAGCGGGCGACCAGCTTTACAAGTTGAGTTGTTGCTGCGGTGTCCACGTTCGTAGATGCCAGACACAACGAGTTCGTTTAAGAAACTGTGCGGCCCTGCACAAACATTATCTCTAATACAGCAAAATACGCCTTTTAGGAGTTATGTTTAGAATTTATTTCCCTTATTTAGGACGTTGATTAAGTGATAAATGAGCAGGTTGTTGTCGGCGTTGCCACTTTGCCTTTCGCGGGCTAGATCGCTTTCACGATCGTTTTCACCAATGGCAGAAAGAGAACGTGTGGTCTGGAACGCGCTTATTCTTCATCATTATCAGCGTCATCGTCATCATCATGACGTATAGTGGGTACCTTGCAAGTGATGTGCCCTAATAGCAGAAAGGGAATGTGTGGTCTGGAAGGCGCATATTCTTCATCGTCATCAGCGTCATCGTCATCGTCGGACAACGCACAGTGGACAAGCCTAGACACTGGTGCTTTGCCCCTGAAAAATAGCGCAGTCAAGCAGAGCCATTAATCAATGGCACCTTGAACAAGACTACTGCTGATGAGGAAAGCATTCATTTTCACCATAACCATGAACGCATTGGTAATGATGATAACCATGATAATAATGATGACGACCACGTTGAAATGGCGCCGGGGTAAGCAACTGGACCTTGAATGGTTGATAGTGGTTGTGATGATGAAAGCGTTGAACACGAAGATTAACGCGGTGATGATGGATGTATAGAACAATGATATAAATGCTGAATCAGAGCTGTTAGCAAGCTTCCACGTGAATGTTTATGATGACGATCTTCATATTAATGATGAACGCGCTGAACTGATGATGAAGGCATTGATTATGCTAAGCAGTGATGAAGATATCGATTAATCCGTTGATACAGAGCTGTCGGCTGGCAAAGTTCACATATACGATGAAGAAGGATGATGGACATAGTTAACTGGTGTTCCCAGAGCCCACATATTTGGACACTTGTTTTCTTTTAAAATTGAGGCTAAATTTTCCAGGTTTTTGGTTTATTTATACTTTCGTATTTATTGGTATCTCGTAGGGGCTGAAAAAATTTTATTTGCGCAGCTCGATTGGCTCTAGAATACAAAGGGATCACGGAGGTTTTCATGGCCGTAGATTAAGAACAGTAACTTGCAATTCGTTGAGGAGATACACTTGATGAGTCACATAGGGGCCGAATTGCGCATCATGATTACAGAATTAGGGAGGAAAACAGAACGCTAGGTGTGTGCATTGATATGCGTAAAACTAAAGAAATGCAAAGCAGTCTCGGAAGAGAAAAGAGCTGTTCCGTAGGTAGCGAGGCAATGGAGTGGTAAATGAATACGCCTCCTCAGAGTAGGTTACGACCGCAGAGCGCAACGATCATACTGAAGCAACCAAAACAATAAGAATGGAGTGGAACAAATTTGGCTGGCGATCTCAGATCGTGTATGGTAGTCTAACATTATCTGTCCACACGAATGCATATAATGAAATCTAGGCTTCGACGGATGCCCATCTGGTCGGGAAAAATCATTGAATAAAAAGGACGAAGGCGCCGACCACAAGAGAATAAAAATGTAATGATTTGACGTTTCGGCACCCAGAACGGGAGCCTTATTCACAATGACAGCGAAAAGGCGGAAGTTAAGCGTTCAAATAATCTAGAGCACGTGACCTAAACATCTTGCGTATGCAGGGGGCAGATTACCGTCCGTGCGGTTGAGTGTGCTGTTTCTTGTCTGTATTTTCAAAGATTACACATAGAATATAGTCAAAATGGTTGATTGGGCGAGTTGGTGTTCCATGATTGTTTTTCAAGTACGAGCGCGATACGTAGACAGGGACAGCGTCTTGTGGTCGGCGTCTTCGTGCTTTTAAGCGCTTGTCCGTGTCTTTCCTGTCTCCGTCTACGTATCGCGCTCGTACATGAAAAACAAACAATATAGAGGTCAAGTCCTTCTCCGTAGCGACGACACGTGCCCTACCCCAGTCTATCTCATGATTTGAGGTTGGCGCATGTTCGGCGAGGGCGTTTGATGACACCTTCTCGTTTTTGACATCATTACTGTGCTGTTTCAGCCGTCAGCATACTTAACAATAATCAGCTGCGCGAATGTGCCTCCGTGAGAAATAACTATTCGAGTACTTCAGTTTATCGTTGTCTAGATTAATAAAAGGCAGGCTCACGCACTCATTGCCACTGGTACCGATATGCCACGCCAGAGGAATGACCTTCGTCTGCTCTTTTGTGCTTTGTTAGCATGAAAGGCCGCATTGTTCTAGTGCTGGTGTGCTTTTACACTCGCCAGAATACAGGTATGATTCGAAGCCTATGTTGCAGTGAAAAATCTTATTGGCTCATTTATTTTCTGGTCAACACAAAGCGCTCTCGGGCTTGCTTAGCATATGTTTCGACCATAGGCGTATAGCCGGGGGGGGGGGGGGCAAGGGGGGGCGCCAGCCCCCCCCACTGAGAAGTTAGGGGGGCTGATGCCCCCCACTTCCGACAGCGGTCACTGTTGGCTGCACGCTGGGAAACTAGCAACTAAAGCGAAGTTTTCCTTCACCATAGTAATCACTCAATTATGTTGTCACGAGGGAATGGGAATGTTACGAGGGGAATGTTAGAATATAAGGAAATCTTTCCAACATTTCTGCTCTGACGATTTTTCTTGTAGGCTCATTGCGAGCGGGAAGCCTATGCGACGCTTTCGCGCCTTGTGCTGTAGCATTGCAGAGCAGGCTAGCGCTGAGCAGGGGCCCTATAACAATAGATCACTCCTTCATGCTTTTATTCTGCTGTGCCTGGCCTGAAATTTAAATCATTGACGACGCAGTTACGGATAGGAACGAGCAATCTTTTTATGGACCGGTCAAATCACTTTCCGCTTCAGCAAAATCCTTTTCTTTCATCGAAATCATTTTCTTTCACCGCTGCTCTGTCGAAGCTGCTGTGAGCCGATGAGTGTGACGAATCTTTTTCAATGTTTTAGTTTTGACGCACGGGATGATGATGATGAACAAACTTTATTCAACTGGCAGAAAGAACCTCCTCCCCCTTTCAGAGGTGGGGGGTACCCAGCCTAGACGACGGCCATGATCCCGTGGGCCCTGGCGGCGCAAGCGCCAAAAAAAGGCTAACGCTTTAGTCCCCGATCAACCTGATCAGCCTTGCTTATGGTATATTGCAGCGATGGCGGAAGCTTGCAACAAGACGACGAAGAAAGCAGTGGACTCGAGCACACTGGAAAATTACCCGTCCCAGAATATGGCCATCTCTCTTTTGCCTGGAATAACAAATGGTGCCCCACTCGAAAACTGGAAGCGGCAATTACAAAAATTTGGATGCCGTATTCCCCCTCTGCATTTCTATTTATACAGGTCTGGTCTGGTGCTATCTCCTATGTGCTATTACTGCCAAGAGCCCGAAAAGATTGATCATTTTTTTGCTTAAATGCAGTCGTTTTACTCGCCATAGAAAACAGTATTTCGAAAAGTTATTCATAAACTTAAAAATTACTCTGAATCCTCAAAATCTTCTTTCCCTTGGGGCGTCTTCTCTGGGATTCAGCAACAGGAACGTCTGCTTAGCCATATGCGAATTTCTTGTTGAAACAAAAAGAATTCCCTGTTAACATTATTCCCTATCAATTTTTCGTACTTCAAAATTTCGTACTTCAAAACAGCACGATAAAACGGATGCATCCTTGAACGGTGCTATAGCACCGTTCAACGTGGATGCACGCTCGCTGACGCTTGGTGGTACATCTCCATCCCGAAGACTAAAGTCCAATGACCAATTTATTAAACAAAACATTGTGGTATCTGTAGATGTTAGCGGCCAGAGCATAATCAGAGAAAGAGGCGTGATAGCAAAATGAGCGTCGCATATTGTACGCAGAAATGGGGCTAAGGTCGCCATCCCGCGACATTTTAAAGTGTCATTCAACTTTGTCGTATCTAGAGGGAAACGCTAAGCGCGTCGTGTCGCCCCGGTAGCCCGACCGCGATGCCAGGAACGCGTTATTACATCCAGGTGAGGCAGGCACGCGTCGCAGATCTATTTTTGGTTTGGATAGACGATGTGAGCGAGACCGACGCTTGGGCTAAAATCTCCACCTGGCGGTGTGTTCAGGCGTTGACAAAATTGCACTTGTATTGTGAACGCACCGAATGGGGCAGATGCGTAGCAATACGCTTTGCAGGTGCTAATGGCGGAGGCCACAGTAACGATGAACTACTAAGAGTGTTACACTACCCCGCTGACCAAGGGCATAGTAAGAGGAAAGTGTGCGATACAAAAGGCGCGTTTGTACAGCAGTTAAAGTCTGTGGCCGGTGCGCAGTGGATAGCGTGCTCGGCACTTGTGGCGGCGGACCGAGAGGTCGTCGGTTCGATGCCCGTTCACGGAACTTTTTTCTTTGACATGTGATTGCGTACATTTTTTTCGACGTCGTTTCCGTGACGGAAATACGTCACTGAAGTCTTCGTGGACCCCGGCATAGAACAATTTCTTGTTAAAATTCGGCAGATTCCACGAACTGTGGGAATCGGTTTCATGCGAAGCAGCCAGCGAGTACCTGTCTATGCTGCATTTCTTATTTTCTTTCAGACAGGCGTTACGGGGTACATCGACGTGTTTTTGTAAATGGAGTAGTCGTGTGCAAATCGCGTGCTCACTAGGCGCGTCGCCTACACTGGTCTTAAGAGGTAAATTTATGACCTGACGCAACATCAGCACTCACGTTAGGGCATGCACGTAAATTTTATAGAAATGAAGTGCACGCTATGGTGCGATCATGTGAATACCACTCGTTAGCGCATTCCTTCGTTGCCGAGCAACGCTTGGTTATAGTTTGCTGAGTCATATGAGTGCATATATAATGTTTATGAGACGGTTAGAAAAGCGGAGCTGACACTGAAGCCACAATTGATGTTAACTTCACATGGCGCCTGTGTAATAGGAGTACATATGCCATGTTTATCACCTTCTTATCAATTTAGATAGCTAGCATAGTAACCACAATGGACGTTACACCGACTTGATGTCTGCATAGTGCCTTTTCCAAAGCAGATTCAAGACCTTGCGTGGTTCTGACAGCCACGTGAAATGCTTGGGTTCGATTCCAGCTGGGATCCTTATTTTTATTATTTTCATTCGTCGCAACAACGTGGCCGATGCCGGATTTTTTAAGGCTCTCGCGTTTAAATGATCGATGTCTGTTGTCGCCGTTCCTGGGTAGACAAAAACTTAAAGGCTCATACCCGCATACCACAGCCCGTGGTATACGGGTATGTGACACACATGACTGAAGGAAAGAGTTTCATGACGTACACGACATGATTTTTACGTTATTTATGTCCTGATCAGACACCTCTGTTCGTCATACCCTCGTGCCCTCCTATGCCGATTATGTTCTATTCTAAGGTAATGAGGCGACTACGAGAGCGCCCAGACGTAGGGGGCCAGGTAGGTAAATAAGTAGATAGAAACGCTCAAAGTACCTTTAGTTCCCTAAGGATTCCTTTGCATTGAAGAACTCAATTCTTAGTGAGCGGCTTTTAGTCATTAACAAAAATGATACAAATATGTACTATCGCGCTCAGTATGAGCTACATCGTGGGAGCGCGTGGCCAAGAGCACTGTAAGGTTGTACCATGGCGCCGATTGTGAAATAACTTGGAGTTATCAGGGGAGCGTTTAGCTGTTTCTTTGAGTGTGCATCGCCTCGCCTTGCTTTCACGCTCACCCTCGTTTTGCCCTGTCGTGATGTCAGCTTCGAAAATGATAACGGCCGCCGTGGCTTGACACACAGACTTCGATTTTTTCTTCAGTAAAGCAAAATAAATGGCAAAACGTTCCTTCAAATAAAAGAGGGCCAGGATGAAAGCAAGCAATAGGGAGTGATGCGCACTTACGGAAATAGCCACACTCTCTCCCAATAACTCGAAAATATGTCACGATCGGCGCCAGTTTACAGCCTTGCAGAGCGCTGGGCCACGCGCTCGCGTGATGTAGCTCATACTGAGCGCGATAGTACTACTGAGGAGGCCGCGATCTATATAATTGTATTCATGCGGAAAGTTGTGGGGTAAAGCATGAAAAGCGTCGCCTGTAATACTGTTACATGCATAACACGCATATTTGTGTTTGTGTCCCAGTACATGCTGCTTAAAACTGACCGTTCCTTTTGTTTATAATATAATTAAACACTCTTTAACAAATGTTCTGTGTATGAAGAATCACATCAAAGTATAATTGTCGATGAAGTTCTCTGTCACTTTCGTGATATATATATATATATATATATATATATATATATATATATATATATATATATATATATATATATATATTATGAAAGGGAAAATTGACAACCACACGTTTGTAGCACGAAGCCACAAGGAAATCCGTACGGATTTCTCAGAAAGCAAGCTTCTTAGTTGCCGAAAAATTCGTCCTGGTCCGGGGTTCGAACCCGGGACCAACGCCTATCCGGGGCGGTCGCTCTACCAATTGAGCTAACCAGGAAGCTAGCAATTGGCAGCGCGAGGGCGAATTCATCGACAACTCGAAGCACATGGACACAAGTATTGCAAATGAGTTCTGCGGAAACCCGCAAGGTGGCGGAAGGGTTATGAAAGGGAAAATTGACAACCACCCGTTTGTAGCCACCGTTGACAACCACCGTTGTATATATATATATATATTGTGTCGACTGCGCCATTTTAATGAGACAAATAGACACAACGCCTGATCGTTGGCTGGTTGTTCTATTGTCTGCGTTCGTTGTTCTCTTCACGCCAGCCGATCTCGCGCCAGTGCCCGAGCGCCGCTCTGTCTTCCTTACTATATATATATATATATATATATATATATATATATATATATATATATATATATATATATATATATATATAGTGTAATGATGACAAAGCGGTGCTCGGGCACGGGCGCATACCCGGCTAGGGGGAAGAGAAGAAAGACGACGGGAGAATAAGAACAACCGGCCCGCAGCAAGGGCGTTGTCTCTTGTCTCTCCTTGACAATGGCGCAGTCGCCGAAAGGCTTTGGCGAACACCAACTGTTACTTTGAGGTGGCACGTCTTCTTTGAGGAACGCCGAACTCCTTCCTCGTTGATGGAACCCACAAGGCGACCGCCGCGGCAAGTATCGATCCCACCACCAGCGGACGGCGTCCAGGCCTCCATTGTGGTTCCGGGGAACTTCCGGGGAATGAAGATATATATATATATATATATATATATATATATATATATATATATATATATATATATATATATATATGTGTGTGTGTGTATATATTTATATATATATATATATATATATATATATATATAATGTCACGGCTGGCAAGTAAGGTAGGTTTGCCCCCCCCCACTCGCGAAAGAGTTGGTACGCCACTGGTTTCGGCAATGCCTATTAACCTTTCGATGCAGAGAAGAAAGTCCTAAAGCGTTCGAAAGCAACCCAGAGCCTGTATCATATGTAAAACAAAACGAAAAATATGCGATTGTCTAACCATTGGAGATAAATCAAAAATAAACCTAACCACTTCGACCGTTGCCCTCTTTGAAGCCGATATCGAGTTCGCGAGAATAGACTAGGGCGCTGCTGCGTATCGTTATGGCACGCCATGAGCTTGCGATTTTTCTTCAACTATGGTATTCCCCCTCTTGTCGCTGTCTTCATGTAGACGATCGTGTTCGCTAACATTATAAAAAGTGTTCATTGTCATCACCACGCGCTTCAACTTTTTATTCTTTTGTGTTGATTCTCTATCTATTCCCAGCTTGAAGAACTAAGCACTCGTACAATCATAATCTTTAGAGTATTCAATATTTTGCCATTTCCGCCGAAAAACCAGGTAGGCCCATTTCAAACAAGCTGCTCAACGCTCACCCTGGTTAATATAATGTCTCAACTAAACATGTTCAGGAGTGTCTTCACGTAACGAACTACTTTCTGCACCCTGCAACATTATGTGTGTTTTGCGTATGAGAGCTCGTAATTATTTTTCAAACATTTCTCAGTTTACCGCGGCCTTCTAATAGCAAAAATATTTTCGCGCATACTGGGTGTGACCATTCACTGGATTTCACAAATCTTTCTACAACACACATACCAAGAACGCTTACAGGAATGGGGTCCTGGTACAGCGACAGGTCTATAGTGTTGGCGGATGTGGCTGTAGTTCTCTCAGCAATAGTATCTAGCGTAGTCATTACAAAAACTGCGAGGATACTCTGGAGTGCCATAGAGAAGATTAACATCATGTCAGTACTTTGAAGGTCAAAGGAAAGAATCCGCTCCTGCAAAAAATGAGAACGAGAAATTTTTTTTTGAAAATATTTTAGAATCAGTGTTCTGTAATTCCTCCTTTTTTGCTAAATAAAATGCAGAAATTACATAATCTTTGACAGAATATTACCGTTTTTTATAGGGCAAGCATTTCTCTGCAGCCTTATCTAGAAATTCGTCCTTCTGACGGTCCGTACCTCTGTCAAGTAAGAAGGCTATCGCAATGAGGAAGGAAATATGATTGAAAAGTTAAATTGAAGGATACTTTCTAAATTGCAGAGTATCTACGGGAAAGCCTGTGGATACTGGACTGACTCTACCATGTGTTTTCTTTTTTTTTTTTTTGTAAGTGACGAATCCACTCGCTGTTGTCGCTTCCTTTCCGCTTTCCTGGCCTTGGTTCTCGGTGACGTGTTAGACCACCACAAGCGCATTCGCTCGCTCATGCTTCTTCTGGCGTTTGGTATAGGGGGGAGCCCACATTCTTGGGGCGCTTCCGCGAACCGCTTGCCGTGGAATCATCACCGGGCTGCTTGGGAGCCGTCCGACTAACTCGAATGCTGCAACGAGACGTCTGAAGAAGGAGAATTGCCGCCAGCGCCGCTTTGCCATCACGTGATTGCTCAGAGATGGTAAGGGGGGAGAGGCCAGAGCAGTGGCGGCGGAACTGTTGCTATGCGGTGCTGTGCCATCACTTGGTTGCTGAGAGAGTGTGAGGGGGAGAGGCCACAGCTGGCACCGGTCCAGGTACGCATAGGTGGAATGTCAGACGCCGCAAGTATGAGCCATTAAAGGCTTTCGCCTTAATAAATTTTCTCAGCAGTGCCGGGTTTGAATCCAAGAACCCCACGCTCCGAAGGTTTAATCGCTAGGTTACATGCGTTCGTTTCTGTATTACCAGTTTGTTAACCTAGCTGTATTAAAGCGTGCAAGAAGCGACGTGCACGCAACAGCAGCACATGCTTAGTACATGCTGTTCAGTCAGTTCATGCTCTTATCACAACACGAAAGCTTTAAGTGTCACGTCAAATACCGGCCATAAAAAAGCCGCGATTTACGGTAGAACTACACAAGCGATTTTCACAAAGATCACAGAAAAATTAGAGGTCGACGCGGCATGGTACCAATGCGTGCTGCATGCCAACCAAATGTGTGGTTGCCATTCAGAATGCGCGCCACTGCTTGAAAGCGCTTGGGAAAGTATCACAGTTCCATCGTAAGGGTGATGCAATGAACGCGACAGCAACAACTTGTAATGCTATACGAAAAAAGTCTGGCACTTAACTG
>JALIZH010023151.1:0-10407 GCA_030522465.1 Rhipicephalus appendiculatus
TGTTAGCACTCAGGTCCGGCGGGTCTCTTTGTAGGTAGCTGGCCCCGCCACCGATCCCCTCCCTTATAAAAAAGTTTAATGTCGTTCTATAAACAGACTAATGTTGTTAGACATCATAATCATTAAACGGTCTAATGTCAGTCTAATGCGCTTTCTAATGCGCACCTAATGCGAGTCTAGTAGTAATTGGCCACCGTTAGTCTATAGAGTCATGACGTATGAGTTTCTAATGACCATTGTCTATTGAAAGTCTATAGAGTCCTAATGTTGTTAGACATCATAATCGTTAAACAGCCTAATGTCAGTCTAATGCGCTTTCTAATGCGCACCTAATGCGAGTCTAGTAGTAATTGGCCACCGTTAGTCTATAGAGTCATGACGTACGAGTTTCTGATGGCCGTTGTCTAGTGAAGTGCAAATGAGTATATACATTAGGTTGACATTAAACGCCGTATTGTAGACTTAGGCCGTATGCCAGCAACAGCATGTTTGCTGCACACAGGTCAATAAATCTTTTTGTAGTTAATACGAAAGTGTGTACGCTTTAGAGGATTGCAAAGTAAATGTCAGCAGACCACTTCCAGCAATGACTAAAACACCATTATTCTTTACATGTAAGTCTTTCGAAGCCAATAAATAATCTTGTAGGTCTATGATGCAGGCATTTGGAAACAAGCATTACATTGCCAACCTATTTACTTTCAATAGAACAATGAATAGGGCTGGTTCAACTTTACAACTCCTACGAAAGCATTGTTTCATAATCACAAACAAACCAAGTAAGACCAAACAAGAGATTTCCAGGAGTAAGCGCTTTTCTATTTAATTTCTCGACTGCAATGATGATAGGGTCTCTTGTGCTGCACTGTCGTGGTGGTACAGTTGCTGTATTTGAAACCTGCAAGAGAGAGTGTGAAAATTTTGTATAGCACAGGAACATACAGCTTAGCACAGCACGTGAATAGATATTGCCAATCATGATTTATGCCTCTTGTTTTTCAGGAGAGAGAATTTTTATCATTTTAACTGAATAATCCCTCCGTATTCAATGTCGAATCACACAGCCTTGGCTTCATGCTGTTTTCATAAAAAAAGAAAACTAACCACTATACATCACTTCACAAGGCTGTGGTATTATAGATAGGCCAGCTATCATAGACAGCTTCTTTGATGTAGTATTGCAGAATAACGTACTTTCGCGACTCAAATGGTACTCCACGTAAAACTCCGGCATGCATCAGTGGGCCTATTCCACACCTTTGTTTTGAACAAAACTACCACATTAAAATCCCTCTTCTAGCTCATGCTCAGCAGGTGCAAGGTCACAGGCGTGCACAGGGTTCACCTCCATGGGGGGGCGGGGGGGGGAGGTTTTTCACAGCACCCCACCCCTCTTCTAAGTATATGTATGCAGCAGATTTTGTGCCCTCCCCCCCCCTCTTATTTAACTAGGGGGAGGGGCCCGCCTGCCCCCCGCCCCCATGTGCACGCCTATGTGCAAGGTGAAATTGAGTAACAGGCACATGAAATGTGGAGTTAGATCTTGGTGATACAGCTACACAAATCTAAATTCTAGTGAGCTACACAAATCTAAATACATCTAGGTACACAAATCTAAATTCATCACAACTATGCACAAAACAGCCTGATTATAAGTATGATTTCACGGCACAGTTTCATGGCAGTCCAAAGAAAACAGATGTTCAATGGAAGATGGAGGACTCTTGAAGAGACACAGAAATTCTCAAAGAGAGTGTGTCACTGCAGCCAACCTTTCAACAAGTAGACTTGCCTCTGTCAAAACCGCAACGACAAGGAACAGTTGCTCCCATTGATCAAGACAACTCCAAGTGTCAAAACGTTGGCCCCGGCGACATTCCATGTTCAAGGATTACAAACTAAATAATACAGACTACTCCATCTTCCATGTTCAAGGAATACAAACTAAAAAATTATAGGCACTGCACTGAAGTGCAGGAAATAGGTTCCCCCACACCTAAGCTAAAGGTCAGTGTATGCTATATCTTAATAGATGCTATGTGTGCAAACTGTCCCACCGTAGTGATGAAAAGAAATGCCTACCACTCAATACGGCTTGTCAGGGCTTGCAGGAAGACCGCTCCTATCAGGCACTGCAACCTGTCCCCTGTGTTGGTGCCATGACCAGCTGTAATCGCTGATACATACATAACAGATACCACAAAAGATTATTTTCACGCAAAACAAACCCTACCACACACAGATAGCAATAACAAACATGTCTTTAGGCAAGTGTATACTGATATATGAAATAGGTCGATCCTTGAATGAAGGGATAAGGGCGCAATAAGCACAGGTATTATTGGACTAGACACTTCTCGCTGAATATTGAAAGAGTGCCATTGCATGTTCAGCATTCACACATCTACGCAATAACACTACCCAGTGCATGCACCTAGAAATGCCAAAGACGATATTTGCAAAGAGTGCGTGGTCCATATGCACATGGCGTGGGGTGAGAACGAGCCATACATACTGTATTACATCATAAATGTAAGCTATTCAGGAAAGTAATCGTTGGTACTCTGAAGCGAATTCACACGTAGTTTGTTTTGTTGTCACGAGCTATCTATATGATTTTTTTAGTTATGTAAGCTCTTCACAAAAGCAATAACATTCTGCAACTTTCTGTGAACATGTGGAAACATATGAACACATAAGAATCGAGATCCTTTTTTTTTAATTTATTACCCTATGAAGCTAAATAAATACTAAATCACTGAATACTACACATTGATTATGCATATCATACAAGTAAGAGGGCAATATCAGTACCATCGTCATGTAAAAAAGAAAGCTTGAATATACAATAACTTAAAGCACCACACAATCAAGGAACATTCCTACTACATGAGCACAGAGTAAATTATTTGTGATAGAGAACCAGGTGTGCTTCAAGAAGCAAGAAAAGTTCACACACACAAATGTTGCAACAAAGAGTTGCATGTGTTAGCCTGATTAACTTAATCGAAGTGACATATTCATCTACTAACACTATTTGATATAAACATATCTTCAACGCAGCTGTTGGAATGTACACTTAGTACCAGTACATAGCGTAATTTACTGAAATAGGTTTACTTCAAATTAGCTCCCTTAAAACATCTATGAGCCAGCTAGGTTGAAATCCTACCCACTGAGCAATTACATGGATTTCTGGCAAAAAGGACTCGGGGCGCAACCACAAAACCATTTCCATCGTGTGTGCGTGACAGGGCTGTGTGTTTTTCTACCTACGTGCCCAGTCTTGCGATAGTTGTGTGCGTTATTATCGAGTTTGGTGAGCGTGAACTCCTCTCGCGTCACTACACTTAAAACGCTATGGGGACACCGTATGTTTAAGAGCAGACACTTTTTCACGAAGACAAGAGATCAAGCGATGATCTCGTATAGTAAACAGCCAAGGAATAACAGCGCAACGACACGAGGCTTGCATGATCGAAGGACAGGATCGCGTAGCGCTACGCGAATCTTCCAAACATGTAATCAGCGCGCACGGCGACCGGCTTTTACGGCAATATAAAATAAGTTCACTCAAAACATCACATACCTGGCTATCGGGTCTCTGGTTCATCATCCTCCTTATACCAAAACGCCGCCCGGGCTATCGGTTCCTGCATTACAGTCGTCACGCAATGAAGTAACCCAGTTCACGTAGTTCAGCGACTTTCTTCAACTTACCGAAGTTTGGCATTGGCTGCGCACTCTTCAGTCGCACGTCAAAAGGCTCACGCTTTCGCAGCGGTCACTGCTTGTCACAACACCGGGACGTGGAATGTCTTCGGAGGTACACTCGATACTGAATCACGCGAACAACAGATAAACGAAGGAAGAAAGCACTTTTTGAGCGCGAACACAAAGGTGCGCGTCCAATGAGGTTGTTTTGAGCGGCAACGAACGGCGAGGCATCATCCGCCACTTGATCAATGCAGGAGACCTTCCCGACACGCGGAAGCTGTCCTGTCGACGAACTTCAAGCACGATAAGCACACAACACAATATCTATGAATACAGCAAACATGTACCGCGGAGCACATGTTCTCGCGGGAAAGCTGGTGGTGCTCCTGCAGTACAACGAGGCCTGTTGCAACTGCTGGTTTACAGGCTTAACGAAAAACAAATGTAACAAATGTGTAGGTGGCAGTAGTATCGTGTTATCAATACAAGCATTTGTTATACTAAAATTTGAATGTATTTATAAATTTTCGCTCAAGTTTAAGTGTACCTGAATTATTTTGTTATGTATATCTAGTTTTGCAGCTACATTTATTGTGTTTTGCATATTACAGAAAGTTTTCAAACTCGCGCCAGAAGCGGCGGTTATCTCTGAGTCTCTGCAAAGCAACGCTAAAAAGTACAGATCTCAAGGGCAATACTTTTGTTGGTTAGCGGCTTTGCTCGTGTGTAGAGAGGCATGAACAGAATGCATTCCTGCCCCCCCAAAAAATAGAAAGGTTGTATCTGACCAGGAGTCCGTTCGTCTACTCCTCTACGTAACAGCGAGCGTTATGACAGCAAGTAGAAGCTTCAGCTGTGGGATGAGAGGCATGGGTAGGGTGGCTTCACCCCCTCATTACCCCTCCTTCAGCCCTCCTCTCACCCCCCCTCCTTCGCTCGCCACGACCTACCGATGGTGTTTGTGTGTGCACGGGGGGGGGGGGGGGCAGGTGGGACAGGGGGGGGGGGGGGGAAGGGGCGCACATGTTGGCAGCCACTGCTACCAGCCGTATTTTTGCTGTAAGCATGTAGCTGGTATTTAAGTACACTTCCAAATGCTCACTACAACGACACGTATGGTTTATCTCCTGTGCTGCCCTCGATGTGCACAGTTCGGCCCGCCCTCCGGGCAAATGGAAAATTGACGCTTCTATGTAACTGTTCGGGGTATCGCTTCACCGTACGCGATCGACTCTGTAACCGCTTGTTAGTTTTCAATATATATGCGAATTTTATCCGCCCCAGGTGGTCCAAATTAAATCCGGAATGCCCCAATGAAGTGTGCCTCGACATCGTGCTTCTGGCACAGAATATCACAGCATTATTATTATTATTATTATTATTATTATTATTATTATTATTATTATTATTATTATTATTATTACTAATAAAGCGAAAGCCTCATCAAACGTGAAATTTGAACGTCGGCGGCGTCTTGCGTCCAGCGGTGTCGGGGACTATGGATGGATGGAAAAAAACTTTAATAATTGTCCGGCAGATTAATGGCCCGGGTTCAGGTCTGTGATGCAAAAAAATAATCACGAGATGACGGCGCATATCGCAAAATTTTGAGGTCATCAACACGTCACGATGACATAACGTCAAAATAGTGACTTGTTGGGCTAGTTGGTTCGACATCTGGCATATGAGAGCGAAGGCTTGAAGGAAAGAAAGACCACTGAGAAGAAAAGACGCTCAACTTGCAAGTTGAGCGTCTTTTCTTCTAAGTGGTCTTTCTTTCCTTCCAAGCCTTCGCTCTCACATGCCAGGCATAATGTCACATGATGACGTCATTAATCGCATCAGATTGCATCATAGCTTTGGCCAAAGGCTGTAAGATTATGGAGGCTATGCAAAACCAAGAGAGATGCCTCTAACCTTGGAGGCAGTGCAAAACCAGGTTAGGTGGAGGCGCAGCATCAATACATCGGCTGAGAGGAAAAAGATGCTTCCCTGGAAATGTGTGTTATTATTATTATTATTATTATTATTATTATTATTATTATTATTATTATTATTATTATTATTATTATTATTATTATTATTATTATTATTATTATTATTGCTTAGGGTCTGACATATACTTAGGCATGTGTGCGTGGACATTATCATAAATGTTAGATTTACTGAAACATGATTGAAAAATGTATTGGAATACAGACTGTTTGGTGTTTGAGATTTCTGAAAGACAAAATGTACGGGAATCTTGAGATCAGTAAGAAATGGAATTAGATTTAGGTGCACTTTAAGGAATCCCATATAGTCGAAATTTCTGAAGCCCTCTGCTACAGCGCGCCTCATAATCATGTAGTGGTTTTGGGATGTAAAATCCCCGAAATTATTACGATTAGTAGTAAGAAATTGAATTTTTGTTGGCGATAAAAGCTTAACCTAAATTTCTTTGTTATGATGTGTTTGGACATTAGGACACGCAACAGAAATTCTTAGTACTTCTATCATCAGACATCCTGGTGCATATTGGCATCTGAGTCTCTATTGCACACTTAATGCTAAACGACATTAGGCTTTGCAGGGCTAATGATAATCTAATGACTCATTAGGTGTGCATTAGGTCCACATTAGACTCTCAAAATTCATTTTCATAAGGGGATGGCGCGGAACTTTTGCTCGTCGTACCACGTCACCTGCGCAAGGATGTCCTGCAACAATTTCACGACGCCCCAACGTCTGGACATTTAGGCGTCTCCAGAACCTACGACCGTGTTCGACGACGGGTATACTGGAAGGGTCTTTATCGCTCCGTTCGCCGCTACGTTGCGTCTTGCGACCTGTGTCAGCGCCGAAAGAAACCTACGACTCCCCCCTGCCGGTCGCCTTCAGCCTATTGAAGTCCCAGCCGAGCCGTTTTATCGAGTGGGGTTGGACTTGCTAGGTCCCTTTCCAACTTCGACAAGTGGAAATAAATGGGTTGCAGTAGCCACCGATTATGCCACTCGCTATGCAATCACTCGAGCGCTACCGACCAGCTGCGCGACTGATGTTGCCGACTTCCTGCTCTACGACATCATTCTCCAGCATGGCGCTCCTTGTCACCTACTCACAGATCGTGGTCGCTGCTTTCTATCTCGCGTAGTTGACGATCTACTTCGGTCTTGTGCTACCCGTCACAACTTCACCACGTCTTACCACCCTCAGACTAACGGCCTTACGGAGCGCCTCAACCGCACACTGACAGACATGCTTTCTATGTACGTATCTGGCGACCACACTGATTGGGACATTGCTCTGCTGTTTGTCACCTTCGCCTACAACTCGTCGCGTCATGAAACAGCCGGCTACTCACCCTTTTATCTACTCTTCGATCGTCACCCCTTACTGCCTTTCGACACACTGCTTCCGTCTGACCAACCATCCTCCACTTCGTACGCTCAAGATGCCATCACCCGTGCCCTCACGGCACGCACAGAGCCCGCGCTCGGTTATCCTCGTCACAGAGAGCACAAAAGTCTCTCTATGATCGTCGACATAGGGATGCCGATTTTCCTCCAGGCTCTCTTGTGCTACTGTGGCTCCCATCTCGACGTGTTGGCCTCTGCGAGAAACTCTTATCGCGATACGTTGGGCCCTACCGAGTCCTGCGTCAGGTGACACCTGTCACCTATGAGATTTCCTCGACAACTGACTCTTCGGCTGCTACATCCAGAAAAGACGTAGTCCACGTTTCTCGTCTAAAGCCCTACAATGGTGACACGCCCATTTGACAGGCACCGGGACGGTGCTTTGCCGCCCGGGGTAATGTCACGTGTATGGAAATGCTAGTGGAGGAAGACGACGACGTTGTTGTTGTGGGTTAGACCCTCGAGCTGCCTTGTTGGCCTGCGATCCTGTGCGCCCTGTGCAGCGTTATCTAGATCGGCTCTCACGGAATAAATCTTCCCCGTAACAATATATTCAACCGATCTAGCAATAGTTATCATTTAAAAATGCGTACACGCAGAAACGATGATGAAAATGAGCCCGCGTATCCGATAAGCAGCGCGGTCTTTGGCGCCATTTTTAAAGGGGCTTGGAGCACTCCAACGCGCTCGCCAAAGCATCGTTTTGCTCCTCAGACTCAGAGTGTGTATTTTATATTAATAAAACAAAAATCGCTTTTTTGGTCGATCTACCCTACCGCACCCCCCTAACCTGATTTGTAACATTGTTCCACACGGTTATTATATGACGTGCACTTTGTATGTATGTTCTACTGTTTATTCCATCACACCCGATGATCGAACCGTTCGCCGCATAGACCATACAGGACAAATAACTGAAGAGCATTTTCGTCCCACCTCGGCCGAGAACATCAAATTTATTCTAGACACATGCACTGCCGGAATGAACATTGTTAAACTTCAACTTCTGATCTCAAGAATTGAAAAACCAGTGCACGACTTGTTCCCGCATCATGCGCGGAAATCTATCGCACAAGGGCACCCTTCTGTAGACAGGGAAGGGCCATGAACATTAACCGCGTATGTTATGCATGGTGTCCTTACATCTACTCAACGTGAGCCAATAAGCTTTGTGCGAGTAGCGACGTATATTTATTTTCACCGACAGCACGCAGGAAAACAGCCATCTTACGCCCGCATTGTTTCGATCGAATCCGCATTCATCAAAAATAATTAACCTCGATGTAACATACATCGAGAGTAATTTCAAAACGAAAAAGGCTGGCATCTTTTTACAAAAGCAGATATAATAGGAACGCGTGCACACAATGCCTGCCGGAACCCGACGTGGGAAGAAAAAAAGTGAGACGGTTGTAGTTTTGCAGCGCCTGCGCGTACAAACCTGCAGCATCCGCCGCGGCAGCATGGCACATTTGAAACCCGCGGACAACAACAAACGAAGAACGTAGATAGAATCGCACTTGTCTAGAACAGCGGAGCGCGTGGCTGTCGACGCTGCTGACCGCAGCTTCTCCGTCGAGTTGGCTACAAGCTTCCGTTCATGCTTGAATTATAGCACAAGGGCCTAGCATGCGGTATGACCATGTTTGGTATCACTACGGCGTCGGTCTTTGCATATTTCTGCAGGAAACGGCAGCTGCAGCGGCCGGCTGGTCGCTCTAGACAAGTGTGATTTACTGTAATACGAGCGTGACAGGCGCGCGGCCGCAAGAAACGAGATACGCCAAGCCCAACTGGCCGAAGCACACGCACACAAGCGCCACAGAGCCGTCAAGTGCCTGGCTAGACCATCAGCTGCGACCATTTTTCCCCACTGAGTTCAGCTATGCTTCGTGTTCTTTCCTCATATCCCCGAACTCTCGATAAGTAGGGCACAAGCGCTTTCGCGCCAAAATGGTACTACTTTCTGCAACCCTGGCGCGAGCACGGCCCGGCGCTAATCCCGGAATTTTGCAAGAATGAAAACATGGAAAGAACACTCACCTTTTGCAGGCGCGTTAGCTTCGGGGCTGTGTCTTCTGGTACGCAGTTTCCACGATGTGTCACCTCCAATACGCAATCCAAGGCAATCAAGCGAGCACAACAGCAACGCGCACGCGGTCTTTGCAATACAACGAAAGGACACAAAACAGAAAAAAAATTGGCCGCGTATCTGCGTGCTTCGCTGCAAATGTCGTCGAAAGACGATAGTCTTGTGCCGACTGCACTGCATGAGCGGCATGAGTACCACAATTTAATAGCCGGGCTAGCCGCTGGGCTCGTTTTTCGGACGTTTTCCGTGCGCGCTTAGACGGACGCCGGCGTTTCTCCGCTGAAATTTGGTCGTCGGTCTTTTCTGTGCGTTCTCTGATCATGTCTTGTAGAGTGGGTCGTATTTCATCAAGCAGCCATATATGTTTTGCCTGAGACAGCGCTCTTCTACGATGAATCAGCCGCATCTGGCTGGCATTGATAAAACAGAAGAGGACGCCATCTACAGCGCTACCGGGGAACATCGGCTTGTGTTGAACAATGCTGCTGCCAGGTGGCAGCACCACAGCCAGCCACAGCGTCGAAGTTAAATCACTGGGCGGAGACTTGTTTTGTACACAGCAGCGCCGCGTAATAAACACTAGGATCTTTATAATTACGTATCTATAGATTTTGTTTTAAAGGAACACTGTGAATAGTACTAAGGTATTGATGTTGTGCCTCAGGTATGCGTAATATTTGATTTTTAATTGCCCACGCTCACCCGTATGAACACATGCTTCTTGGTCATGATTGGAGGTCGTAAGGCAGGGGGTTAAAGTTTGGCCAACTAGCTCAATCGTGTGACGTGCCGACAAACAGACAGACAGACAGACAGACAGACAGACCAAAATTTCTCCGTTTAGGTATCCCAAGAAAGACTATCGTCTTTAAAAACACACGCGGTAGCAATGGCGGTCAGTGGCCACGGCGGGTGACTCGGGCGGGCATCTACGGGGAGACGGCGAGAGAGAGAGAGAGCCAAGGACACGTGTTGAGTGATGTCCCGTGACGTATGCTACAAGGAGACCAACCAAAGCGCCCGTGTCATACCCATGTGTTCTTGCTCGCCTCCTCGTCGCTCTCTCCACTGCTTTTGACGGCGATTTCGCTGTTCTCTCCAGATGATGCCGGCAGCTTGTCAAAAATGACGACGAAATGGCCATCAAAATGACGAGTAGTTTTTACAGTGTAGGTAGTATCGTACGGCTGTTCGATCAAT
>JALIZH010023152.1:0-27300 GCA_030522465.1 Rhipicephalus appendiculatus
ATAAACAGGGCCCTGATCAAGCAAAAACCCACGGATCGAAAGTGCCCATCCATGTGAAAAAATAATCGGAACTTACGCTCTGCAGGCAAGCGCGTGAAGTGGTCCTTGGTAGCTGGAACTGCGATTTACGATTTAAGTAAGTCTGGCAGTGTCCTCTCTTTCTTTTCTTCGAACCACGCTCCATTGCAACGCCTCGAAGCAACAAGCTGGCACGGCTTATTTCACTCCAGGACGCGGTGAAAGACAGAAACAACGATGGCTCGACGGCTCAATGCACTGCGGCAGCAATGTCCATGTTGCGTGCACGGCGTGGACGCTGCAGCCAGCCGACAAGTCAATTATTAAAACGGCGTAGTATTAAACATTCACCATAAAATAAAAAATAATAAAAAATGTATTTTAATTTTCTGCTTACGTAACAAATGGGAAGAATTAGATGCTTGTCAAAAACTGTCAGATGCGCAGCTGCGGTCAGCCGAAGTGCGGCTGGGTTCGCGGCAACGTCAGCCTTCTTTGTGTACGACTAGCTGAAGCGCACGTGTGTGAGTTCGCTGTACACGTGTGCGTTGTTTTTCTTCGAGATAGCGAGATGATTACCCACGTTAGAATCCGCTACCAAGACGATAAGCACCTTCAAACCGTCCTAGTAGACGATGTAAAAGATTTTCACGGTGTCACCACCAAGATTTCAAATCCAAATCCCGCTATTTGGTGAAATGGACCGACGACGATACAGAGAGTGCTTATTATAAGGCAAGAATTCTGGCACTCGGAGGTAAGCTTGCTCTTAATTGTTTCATATATTGCCGGTGTAATGCATTCGCTTTGGTCTGGCCGGCTGTTAAGCACTGTCCGCCGTTTATGACAACAATGTATTTTTAGCCTAATCTAAGCTGGCATAGTCGTCACTTTAAGAGTTCAGTTTTTAATTCATCACGCACGATTGTAAAATTGTGTGGCGTCATTATTAGCTTAGTATGCCTGAAAACCCCACAGCAATGACGCTGTTATTTGCCCGGTCACGGAGAAATACCCTCAGCGTCAAGTATATCGGCTCATATTACCGGTCTGTAAGGCACTTTTGCGGTAGAGTGCGCTTTTGTCTGTGGCACCAGCATTGGTATATACCTAATGACAGGGTCTGTACGCTCCCCTTTCGCTCTATGCATGATATTGTGTAACAACGGTACTTAAGTGTTCACTCGAGGTTCGATTCTTAATATGCAATTCAATGAAGTACATGCTAGAAATCGTGAAATGTGCCATCAGAGGCTGACACTAACTCAATAAATCTTCAAGTTACAATCCGCCCTCATGTTTTTTCAGATTCAGAGGACTTTTCTCACGCGGAGAAAGAAAGACACGTATACCAAAAAGGGCTTTCTCGCCAGCATCTTCTGACTGCGAGAACGAAGCAGAGGTAACTTTTTTGTAAAGCTCCTACAAAGGGTCTTGATTAATCCTAAATTGAGTAAACAACATGTTACGACTTGTTTCTATTTCGCCCAGGGCCCTGTAAAAGAAAAAAACAAAAAAAAACTAAACAGAAAGCGGTACAGAGTCGCGCCTTCTCCACTTGCTGGAAGAGCAAGAACGAAAAGATAAAGAGGCTGGCCAAAAATCACACTGAGCCACGTGCTAAGAAGCAGCACAGGGAAGAGACTGGCAGCGGACCCCTTCGGAAGGCTCATGAAACTATTGAGCATCTAGAGGAGCAGATTGAAAAAAAATCGGCCGTCATTCGTCACTTAAAAAGACAGATTGAAGAAAAAGACAGTGAAGTAACTCAACTTCGAAGATTGAATGTTGACCTTCAGGACAAAGTTATTTCTGCATTGAAAGACATGAAAGGTATGCAGCAGAAAATGTCCTAATTGTACAGCTTTTGTGTTGTGAAGCATTATTGCCATTCTTCTGACATTTAGTAGAGCGCACAGCTTGTTACCATAAAAATTTCGGAAGGTTTGAAGTAGAGATATTTCAACTTTTCTCTAATGTACGGTACACCTCAGACTGTGAACTACCGCCATTTCTAACTGTTTTGTGAAATTTTATGAAAATGTTTTGCCAGCTGTAACCTTTTCCTTTCTTGGTAATGCAAAGATCATTGCAATGACCTGTACCCCAATGTCTAAATGTAGGCTGCAGAATTATGGAAAAGACATAATGCAGCAAATCATTTGGAAGCCCCTCTCTGGTGGAGGATCCACACGACCCCTTGACAGAGCGAACCGTTTGTCCATCTGATCAGCAATCGAACAACAGTGAAATGATGGTATCTTATTTCAAAGTTCATTAATATGCTACTCTCCAACTAACACACAATTGTTCTTTTGAAAGCGTGTTAAAGCAGTGCACAAGCAAGATTGAGCATTATAGATTGCTAGCCGTAGAAGTTTGTCATTGCGCAGTTGAGCAAAACATTCTAAAACAGTACAGTCATCATTATCGATATGTGTAAATATTCAGTAGAATGTTTGAACGAATAGGAAGTGATAAATTTTTGTTGTCACAAGGCATTTCATATGAACATGACAGTATCTGAAGTTTACTGCTGTTGCTGGTGGTCATCCTTCACGTACGGATGAACAGTGAGGGTTTGTAGTATAACCGAAGTGCAGGTGAGTTCGAACATATCCTTTGTTAGGCAGCGTACAAAGACAAAACAAGAGATAGGGTGAGGGTTTGGTTCGTAGTGATACTACCTTCTGTAATTGGCTGATCGAAACTATACTGTTTTATGATGTGAGATGTGCTGCTCTGCACAGGGGTCCCTTTAGAGTGAATCTGTTCACTGCAGGTGGACATTGGGCGAGGGCTCATGGTGAAGAAAGCTGCGTGGGAATATGTGCAGTGCGACAATAAGGATTATTTATTCGTTAAAGACCTGCTGGTGACCGTCTGGTCGAAAGACGTCCTGAAGGAGCGCTCCCTGCAAGGTTGGTTATTATACAAAAACATGTAGTGTATGAAAGCTGGTAAGTAGAGGATTCTTTGATGTGGATGTCTGTTATGCAGGAAAATATTGCCCACGCTTCCCTGACCGCCCACGTAAGGCTCCCCTTACACCTTGGAAGCTGGACGTAATGCGTGGTAAGTTCGCAAACGGTCTCTTGTGATGCCCAATATAACTGCCTCACGGGAGACACTGACCAGATAAATGCGAACGTAGATGCCTACCGGATTTCAATTCGTCGCAGGAAAAGCCAGCCCCATACATTGACATATTAGGGAGGGGGGGGGGGCGAGAGGGGAGCGCAAAGTCAGCCCCATACATTGACATAATAGGGAGAGGGGCGCTGCGACGAACATTCGCCCCCCACCCCACCTTGAAGTTGAACCCTGCGGACGCTTATGGTGACCACACAATGCAATAAATGCGACGTCGGCATGTGCATTGCGTGCTTCACGTCATTTTACAATGAGTGCCAAACAAATCCGTAATTTTTTTAGCGATGTGTCAAGGCCTTAAACAAAATTCGTCACTGTGATTTTTATTGTAGCCTATGGGCCTAGCGTGACCATATGGTCACGGGCCATATTTGGTAAGCTAAGAGCTCGTCCACGATGAAATTTTCAGTGTAATATATACACGTGTAGATAAAATAAAAAATGACATCTGCTTTGACAAGACTCATCAAAAAATAAACCGGTCCCTAATGGGTTAATAGATATGTCTAAAACTTCTATACTAAATTTTTTTTAATTTTTTTCTGATTTGTTTTTACTTTGAAGTGGTAGTAATGCTATTACTTCCTTCAAGTAGCGTGTGTTGTGGGGTTAGTTTGTAAGACATATTATGTAAACCTTAACTGTGCTCTGGTGTCTCGTCCCAAGCACAGTTTAAGTTTACATAATATAAGTTTTTCCAAGGCTGTTTATAAAATTTTTTGTTGTTTCAGAGTGTTACAGAGCACGCCTAGAGCGTCAAGGTGTGCCTGCCGCAGTTCTACCGTTGGCAGTGAAGCAAATGAACCACTTCAATTGTCGAAAAGCTTGCAGATATTGCGAAGCTGGCCAAGCGGTACGGTGTTGCTTTGCATGTCGTATGTCAGAAGACTCCTTTTTTTTCAACAAGGAACTGAACCATGTTCATGTGCTTGCGACACGCATGTGCAGAAATAGAAAAGGCAACTGCATTGAATTATTTTAGGTGTTTGACCCCACATATATTTTTGTGTTAATGCTGTAAAGAATATGTAGCATTGCTTCTAGACTCTGAAGAATGTAAGGCAATGTGTGACTGACTAAATCTACAAATTATGCAAAATTGTACAGGGCAAAGGATAACCAGGGCCCTCCTCATGCTTAACGGTGGAGGACCTGCTGTGTACTTTATAAGTAGTGTAAATATTATTTAATATGTAAATAAATTTTGTTTTTTATATTTTTTATCTCTAGCATTGTTTTTCTCTTGCATGTACATACATTTAAATATGCAGTGATATCACATTCACACTAGTTAGTCTGATCTGTGCTGTTTCTGGTATGCCATGGATTTGCAGTGAAGGGCAGTGTCATGACAGCCAGTCTTTTGCACTATTGCCATTTTTTCCTTGCATCTGCAATAACGTGATAATCGTGCATGTGTAAGTCAACCCACAGACACCAACTAGGCAACCAGCCAGCTTCAGTTTGCTTTATCGCTGACACCAACTACTGACAGGCTGAAATGCAGTTTGCTTCAACCAAGTGCTTATCAGAAACTATTGGATGCCCAGCCATTTTGAAATGGCTTACCAGGTGGAATGGGCGACTGCTTTAACACCAACTGCTGTCAATGGGCCAAACATGGGGAATTACTAGAGTACCATTTACCGTGAAACTGCTGACCATGTGAAACAAACTGGAAAGCCATGTGATAACCAGCCAGTTTCAATTTGTTTGCCAACTGGAACGAAATGGGGGCTGTTTGGGACACCTGTTACGATCAATGGGCCAAACATCTCCAACCACTGGATTACCAGTTAGCTTCAACGGTCAACCATCTGACACCAGCTGAGCAACCACTTGCTTACCAGTTAGTCTGAATGGGCCGGCCATTTGGGGCCGACGGGGTTACCAATTGACCACCAGTTAGCTTCTGTGGGTCAACCAGCTGACACCAGCGGGCACAACCACTTGCTTACCAGTTAGCCCCAATGGGCTGGCCATTTGAGGTCAACAGGGTCACCAGTTGGTCACCATCCAGCTTTAATGGCATACACCATTGAAACTAACTGGCAATTGGCTCGGCACCTAGGTACGATTAACTGGTGGCCAATTGGGACCCCTGTTGTACCAGTTACATTTAACTGGTTGCCCAATAGGACTCCCTTTGAGACCAGTCATGTCTAACTGGTTGATCATTTGGATCCCCTGTTGGAACCTAAGGGATCACCCATTGATGCGAACAGGATCACGTTCAATGGGTGGCGAAAATCCTGCTGGTCCAAGACCCATTGGTGCCAATTGGAAATTTTCCAATTGGGCCCACTACATTTTTTAGATGCGAAGCATCTTATGCTCGGGGCTATGTCCGTCCCCCGTCCCGCGTCTCCCGTCCCGCGTCCGGCCACTTTCATGAAGTAGTGAAGCACCAATTAAGCGAACCAGAACACTATAGTAATATGAAGGCAGTCAACTACTACCACAGTCATCAGAGTCATGGCCGAGAGCACAGAGAGGCTGCTTAGCAATGGCTAGGCAGGTGGTGTCTGTCGCCCAGGTTGACCCCATTCCTTGATCTTGCTTGCATGTGATTGGAGGGGGGCTTAGTCCATCCCTCCTTCCCGCGTCCCACACCACCACAGCGCATGCGCGTCCCTTACCCCTCTCTCTCCTACGCTCACCCCCTTTCTCTCCTCTAGGAATCCTCCACTCTACGGAGCGGCCCCCCGCGTCCCACACCCTCCACAGCGCATGCGCGTCCCCTCCCCTATCCTCTCCTACGCTCACCCCCTTTTCTCTACTCTAGGAATCATCTACTCTACGGAGCGGCGCCCGCGTGCCACATCCCCACAGCGCATGCGCGCCCTCTCTCCTCTAGGAATCCTCTACTCTACGAAGCGGCTCCCGCGCCCCACACCCCCACAGCGCATGCACGTCCCCTCCCCATCTCTGTCCTCTCCTCCGGTCCCCCCCCCCGTCCTCTCCTCTTGGAATCCTCTACGGAGCGGCGCGCAAGACAGGTAGTGTGACAGCTGCATACTCCGCTGGGGGGCGCCACGGTGGTTCCGCGGTATGAAAATGACGGAGCGCGCGCACCTCATTCTCTATCCTGTGCAGCTCCGCGATGAGCGCCCGGAACGCTGCCGTGAAATGAGAGCAGCGACGTTCCTCCCGCTCAAGCTAATTATCTCCCCGCTGCTTCGCATCCACACATGGTTGCCCTTTAGCGGGAAATGGGGAATTTTTTAGATGCGAAGCATCTTATGCTCGGGCCTCTGTCCGTCCCTCCCGCGTCCCGCGTCCGGCCACTTTCATGAAGTAGGGAAGCAGCCATTATGCGAACCAGAACACTGTAGTAATATGAAGGCCGTCAACCCTACTACAATCATCAGAGTCATGGCCGAGAGCACAGAGAGGCTGCTTAGTAATGGCTAGGCAGGTAGTGCCTGTCGCCCAGGCTGACCCCATTCCTTGAGTCATGGCCTGAGAGCACAGAGAGGCTGCTTAGCAATGGCTAGGCAGGTGGTGTCTGTCGCCCAGGTTGACCCCATTCCTTGATCTTGCTTGCACGTGTTTGGAGGGGGCTTAGTCCGTCCCTCCTTCCCGCGTCCCACACCACCACAGCGCATGCGCGTCCCCTCCCCCTCTCTCTCCTACGCTCACCCCCCTTTCTCTCCTCTAGGAATCCTCTACTCTACGGAGCGGCCCCCCGCGTCCCACACCCCCCCACAGCGCATGCGCGTCCCCTCCCCTATCCTCTCCTACGCTCACCCCCCTTTCTCTTCTCTAGGAATCATCTACTCTACGGAGCGGCGCTCGCGTCCCATAGCGCATGCGCGTCCTCTCCCCCTCTCTCCTCTAGGAATCCTCTACTCCTCGGAGCGGCTCCGGCGTCCCACATCCCCACAGCGCATGCGCGTTCTTTCCCCCCTCTCTCCTCTAGGAATCCTCTACTCTACGGAGCGGCTCCCGCGTCCCACACCCCCCACAGCGCATGCACGTCCCCTCCCCCCTCTCTCTCCTCTCCTACGGTCCCCCCCCGTCCTATCCTCTAGGAATCCTGTATGGAGCGGCGCGCGACGGGTGGTGTGACAGCTGCATACTCCGCTGGGGGGCGCCACGGTAGTTCCGTGGTATGAAAATGACGGAGCGCGCGCGCCTCATTCTCTCTCCTGTGCAGCGCCGCGATGAGCGCCCGGACCACTGCCATGAAATGAGAGCGGTGACGTTCCTCCCGCTCAAGCTAATTATCTCCCCGCTGCTTCGCATCCACACATGGTTCCCTTTAGCGGGAGATGGGGAATTTTTTTTGACCTGGTAATTTGTGGAATTTGTTGCCTGAATAGATTAATAAAGCTTGAGAGCAATAATGAGACGCACAAAAGGAATGTGTGCGTCTTTTAGGCGAAAGCTTTTAATGTCTCATGCTCACGTCCGTCCGGCGTCCGTCCGTCCGTCCGCCGTCTGTCTGTCTGTCTGTCTGTCCGTCCGTCCGTTTGTCCGTCCGTCCATCCGTCTGTCCGTCCGTCCGTCCATCCGTCTGTCCGTCCGATGTCCGTCCGTCCGTCCGGTGTCCGTCCGTCGGTCTGTCCATCCGTCCGTCTCCCCCGTCTGTCCGTCCGTCTCTCCATCCGTCCGTCCATCCGCCTGTCCGTCCGTCTGTCCGTCCGTCTGTCCGTCTGCCCGTCTGTCCGAGCTCTGGCACGGAGCCAGGTGGCCTCCGGGATGCGCAAACGGACGCCGGTCGCGTCGGACTCTACAGCGCTCGCGCTTTGCTTGCGTAGCGTCGCTCTGCCCAGCGTTTGCAATCATTCTGACCGACGCCTTCTCAATGGACACAGGCGTTCACGGACTACACTGTAGAGTTTACAAAGGGTCCGTCAATTTAAGCGCCGGAACGCGGATGGCGTTTGCACGATGCGCAAATCGCGAGAAAATACGAACGCATCCGAACGGAGGAAGATTAGTCTCGCGTCTCGCTGCGATTCGCGGTAAAAAATTAAAAAAGAAAACACGCACACATTCGGTTTGTGTGTTATCCCACTGAGAGTGTAAAAGATAAAAGACATGGCATAGTCAGTGAAATGTCCACACGCTTTCGCCGAACACACTTTGGAATGTACAAAGTGTCCTTCAATTTTTTCATTTCTGTTGAGTGAATTGCAGCGATATGCGGGGCTAATGTGCCTCCGTTTCGCATGCGTTCGTGTCCCCGCGGTTAGCGCATCGAGCAGACGCCAGCCCTGGAAACGAAAGTAATGTTCTGGCGCGTTCGAGCTCTAATAATAATAATAATAATATGTGGGGTTTTACGTCCCAAAACCACGATATGATTATGAGAGACGCCGTAGTGGAGGGCTCCGGAAATTTTGACCATCTGGTGTTCTTTAACGTGCACTGACATCGCACAGAACACGGGCCTCTACCATTTCGCCTCCATCGAAATGCGACCGCCTCGGCCGGGATCGAACCCGCGACCTTCGGGTCAGCAGCCGAGCACCATAGCCACTATACCACCGTGGCGGACGCGTTCGAGCTCTCATTGTGCTCATTTATTCTAGCGCGTCCAAGTAAACGTGATTGCGGCACTGGCTCATGATATCCATCCCGCAGAAACACGCAGTAGAACACAAAATAACGCTGGTCAACCAAAACAACGCGGCACGCGTACTCGGGGGCTGGGCTTCTTCGGGAACGTCATGCACACCTGACCTTGCGTGCCCATGACGTGTTGCTCTCGCTCGGATGCTGGAGAGGGTAGGAAAGAGATTTAGCTTGCGAAGGCTACGCGGGGCGAGCGGCAAGGGTTTCGAGCTCGCCTCCTCGCATCTTGGTTTCGCGCCGTTTCAAGATACCGGTTTTCTTAGCTCGTAGTGAACCGATTGAAAAAATTCTTGTGGGATAATGCTCTTCATCGCACAAACAACAACTGCCAGCGTCTAACTAAAATTTGTTATGGGGCCTGGTGAGGGGCCCTTTAAATAACACCAGATGGTCGAAATTTCCGGAGCCCTCCACTACGGCATTTCTCATAATCATATCGTGGTTGTGGGACGAAAAATCGCGGATGTTATTGCAAAAAATGTTGATTGTAACATTTCTGTTTCCAATCACCTAGTGTCGTGCTTCTGCTACGAAACTGTCTCTTAAATTATTGTTTGCTGACTCTTGTGCTAAAGAGAAGTAAATCACATGTGGGATCAACCTGCTGTTTCAAACCAAAATTTTTTTTCCCCGATAAACGTATTGCACAGGATACTACAATTGAGGAGCGCTTATGTATTGGTAAAGTGACCCTCCCCCCCCCCACCTTTTGTTTGTGTGTGTGTCTGTGGAGGGAGGGGTTAATTTGTGTCTCACATTGCGTGTTATCAGAAGTTGTGTGCAATGTGGCAGTAATCATTGCTATAGTGTAAAATAACGGCGCTCTTCTTTAGGATCTACTGAATGAATGAATGAATGAAACAACTTTATTGCGAGATCCGGCTAGTTACTGGTCCGGGCCAGACCGCTCAGATGGAGGATGGAAGACCTTGTCTCCCACTAGCCTCCCTGGCCTGCTGGATAGCCCAGGTTTGATCTTGTAGATCGGAGCTGAGCAGCGTTGTACGCCATCGCTCCCGGAGAGGTTCTGGGGAGTCTGTCTGCTGAGTGGGACACCCCCCATAGCATGTGGCTTAGGGAGGCCGCTTCTATTTTACAGGCTTTACATATCGAGTCTGGGTAAACCTCTGGAAACATCCTGTGTAGCTGAGCAGGGCTGGGAAAAGAATTAGTTTGTAATTTGCGCCAATCTGTCGCCTGTTTTCTGTCTAATTTTGCGTGAGGCGGAGGAAAAATCCGCCTCAAGTCACGGTGATACTTGGTATATTCTGCATAGCTGGCTATTCTGTCTTTTATTAAAGGTTCGGTATCGGCAGCAGCATCTCCCGACGAGGGTACCCCTAGGGCTGCGCGGCGGGTTAGTTCTCGCGACAGCGCATGGACCGTCTCGTTCGGGTTGTAAGTGGCTGTGTTTGTGTGTGCTGGGAACCAGATTAGATATTTACGTTCCTCCGAACCCATCAGTGCCTGGCTCTGCGCTAGAACTTTCAGGGCACTTTGCGAAATACGTCCGCACGCAAAATTCCTAATCGCGACCTGTGAGTCGCTCAGAATGAAGCTATGTTTAGTGGAAGTGAGAGCCATGGCGATGGCCACCTCTTCAGCTTCCTCAATGCGTGTCGTTAAGACAGTACAGGCATTAATGCAGTTTCCGGTCGCGTCTACAGCCGCTGCAACATGCGCTCTCTTCTTGGAGTAGGGGCTTGCATCTACAAACAGAGACTTTGCACTAGTGCCGTGTATCTTGAGCAGCGCTTTTGCGCTGTGGCGTCTGCGCTCTGCATTCGTTGTGGGGTTCATATTTCTAGGGAGTGGGTTTATCACGATTTTGGAGTGAATGTCGGTGGGAATGTCGCGTTTCTCTCCGTGCTGAACGTGGTATGTGATACCCAATTTTGCCAATATGGTCCTGCCAGTTTTCGTTGCGGACAGCCTTTCTAATTGCGAGATGCGCTGGGCTTCGGCAATCTCCTCTAGCGTGTTGTGAACGCCTAGTTTCAGGAGTAGTTCTGTGCTTGCATATTGTGGAACGCCTAAAGCCTGTTTGTACACTTTCCTGATCAGGGCGTTGATTTTGTTGCTCTCCGCTGTGTACCAATTGTGGAAAGCCGCTACGTATGCAACATGGCTAATTACAAACGCCTGTATTAGGCGCATGACGCTGGCCTCCCCCATGCCTCGGTGTCTGTTTGTAACCATGCGCACTAACCTCATAGCGTTGGCGATGTTGGTTTGTAGCTTGTGGACAGTTTTCCCGTTGGTTCCCTTGGACTCAATGATTAGTCCGAGGACTCGTATATGCTGGACTATGGGTATAATTTTGCCATCGGCCGTGCTGACTCTTATCTCTTCGTACTCGCGACTGCCTGTGTACGATTTTGGCGGCCTGCCTTTGAGCGTGGGTCTATATAGAAGGAGCTCTGATTTCTCTGGCGAACATCGAAGGCCCGTACCTTCTAGGTATCTCTCCACTGTGGCTACGGCTTCTTGAAGCCTCTGCTCTATGTAGCCGTCGCTACCGTCGGCTATCCAGATGGTAATATCATCTGCGTAGATGGAGTGATGAACTCCTGGAATTTTATCGAGTTCCCGCGGTAGACCTACCATTATCAAATTAAAAAGCATGGGTGAAATCACGGAGCCCTGTGGCGTTCCGGTGCTGCCCAACTCGTAGAGGTCTGATTTAACATCCCCTATGGTGATCCTCATTTTCCTGCTTGACGGGAAGTTTCTGACATAGTTGTACGCTTTCTCTCCCATGTTGAGACTAGAAATTCGAGCTAGAATAGCGCCATGTGCTGCGTTATCAAAAGCTTTCTTGAGATCCAGTCCGAGGATGGCTCGGGTTGGATCTGCATTTATGGTCAGAGACTTGGTGCTTAAGTTGCAGCATGGCGTCCTGTGTAGACAAGTGCCGTCTAAAGCCTAGCATTGTATCTGGATAGTGACCACCATCCTCTAGGTAGTCGTTTACCCTATGGAGAAAGGCGTGCTCCATTAGCTTCCCCACGCACGACGTGAGCGAGATGGGCCTGAGGTTTGTTGTGTTGATTGGTTTGCCCGGTTTAGGAATTAAGATCGTGGTGGCTTCTTTTCAGGCCTCAGGTATCTCGCCGCTGATCCTAGCACTCGTTGATATACTCGGTTAAGAATTCTATAGAGTCCTCGAACAGGTTTCGGAGCATGCGGTTCGTCACTCCGTCCGGCCCCGGTGCCGATTTGGGATTTAATTTGTGAAATACTGCTCTTATTTCTGCCGTGGTGAATTTCTGGTCTAGCGTTGGATTGGCGCCTCCCGAGTAATCTGGGTGTCGCACAGGCGGGGCCTGTGCAACGTATAGAGCTTTTAGATCCTCGATTAACTGGCCCTCGTTTCCCTTGTGAGTGTGCGTTAATTTGCGAATGGTGTGCCTCTGTTCCGTTTTGGTGTTTGTAGGGTCAAGAAGGAACCGAAGCAACTTCCACGTTTGGGAAGCTCCGAGCTGCCTGCCCATGTCTCTGCATATCTCATCCCATTCTTGCTCGTTTAGTTGCCTGCAATAAGCCTCAATGTCCCTGTTCAGTTGCGCGATCTTTTTTCGTAACCCTCTTTGGTGTCTCTGCTTCCTCCATCTTGCTTGAAGTGATTCTTTCGCCTGCCATAGGTGTATAAGCTTACTGTCTAGCCTTTCTAAGGGGAATGTCCGTCTGCACTTCCTGCGTGGCCTGCCGGGCGCTCCTTAGGACGTTTTCACACCAGCTTTTTATGTCAGATGTGGGCGGGGAAGACGACTGTCGTCTTATCTCTCTGAATTTGTCCCAGTCAACTAGACGTTTCGTTTGATTGGATGACCGAGTTTCGTCGTTTTTCGCGCGGTATGGTCGTCACGAGAATTGTGTGGTCACTACCCAGATCGTCGAATGTGTTATACCACGTCGCTCCCGGGGCGTTTTTAGTCATAGTGGGAGATCTGGGGTCGTGTCCCTTTGGGCACTCGTACCTATGCGCGTGTGTGCACTGGGCTCAGTGATTAGCGTTAAGTTCTCGTTCTGTATACTTTGCCATAGATATTTGCCCTTGGTGGAGGTGAAGCCGTAGCCCCAAGCTTCGTGTGGAGCGTTGAAGTCTCCACCCATTAAAAGCGGAGCGTCTCCCGCCACCACTACCGCTTTCTTGAAGAGATTATGGAATTTTTGTCGATGATTTGACGGGTTGCTATATACGTTTAGTATAAAAATACTTTTCGCCCTTGAATTTCGAAGGAATGACCTCTGTCATTATGTGATCGTGTTCTACACCGAGGTCATGGGTTTTGACCGTTAGTTCTCTGCTAACTAATGTCGTGAGAATTCTATCATTGTCGCCCCGTCCGGTGCCTATGGATTGGTAACCCGCCAGTTTGGCGAGGCCATGCGTTTCCTGTAGCAAAATAACGTCCGGTTTATTACCCTGTTTAATATATTGTTGGAGAAAGCGTCTTTTAGTCCCGTATCCCCTACAGTTCCATTGCCAGATTTTAAACTGTCCCTTACCTCGTCTGCCCATATCTTAGGTCGCGTGTGACGGAGGGGGTAAAAGTAGCTTGCCGTAGAATGGCTATCGACGTTGCCGCGGTTGGATTATTTGAGGGGTGCTGTTGCTGCGGCTGGAAAGCGACGCCTGCATGTACCGTAGGTGTTGTTGTCATTGAACTATTTGGTGCATCGTTCTATCGTTTCGACTCTGGTGGTGAGTGCTGCAATATCGATGGACGCCTTGGTCGTGGCCTCGACTAACGATTGGATCGTGGCTAGTATTTGATCTACCTTCTTCTCAATGGTATCTAACCTGCTTTGTTGTTCTGCGAGATCTTGCCTGGGGACTTGTGATTCCACGGTCTTTTGAATTTTGGCCTTTCGTTTGAGTGGGGGGGGGGGGTTGTTACCTCCATGCGATCCTCGCCTACCTGGAACTTCGCAATTCGCTACCGCGGTAGGAGAGGAGTTTTGTAGTTTCCCGGTTGGACCCTCTCGCGAGAGTTGCTCGATTTTGGCATTTAACTGTGCTATCATCTCTCTCATTTGGGTGTTTTCTGCTTTGAGCTTCTCGAGTTCCTCGTTAGTGTGTTGAACCGACTCCCCAGTCTCGGCCGGTCGCGACCCGCGTACTTTATCTGCCCAGCTCACCGTGTTTGGCGAATCCCTTGACTTAGATCCGGACCTGGACCGCGACCTCGCCGGGGTGGAGCCTCTAGAGGTGGACCCCTTCCTTCGTCGTCCCCTCGATCTCGATCTCGACCTCGAGCGGGATTTGTCCTTTGCTTGAGGAGTCGCTTGTCTCTGGTCTTCCTGTATCCTGGCCCACTGCCTTTGCTTGACGATGAAGGGCTTCTTATACTTGGCTTTGCAGTTTCTGTCTGCGGTGGCATGATCCTTGCCGCACATCCGGCATTTGGGCTTACATGTGTGGTCCTTGTCTGGATTAAAGGCACCGCACCCAGGGCAGAGTCTATCGGTCGGGTTGGGGCAGACATCGCCCCTGTGGCCGATCCTGTTGCAGTGTCTGCAGAAGTCTATTTGCTTGCGATAGAGCGCACAGCGTGTGATGACCCCGGCAAGGAGATTGTGGAATCAACAATTGACGTATTGACTGAAGAAACATGATTGTGCGTGCATCAAGAGCAGTGTGTGAGGTCAGATCCCGACCATCTGCTGCTGTAAATTTGTATTAACCACAGGTGAAAGCAAGCAGAAACGCTTTGAATACCGGCGGCCATCTATTATCCAGACAATCCCTGCATCAATATTCTTAAAGGTAATCAATAAACTTATGTGTATGGATGACTATCACTTTGACGCCTTCTGCTTTGAAGGTGTGAGAGCAATAAAATATGAATTATTTTAACACGAAAGTGTTTTATGTCGTCACGGAAATGACGTCGAAAAAAATACGCATGATCAGAAGACAAAGAAAAAAGTTCCGTCAACGGGAGTCGAACGTACGACCTCTTGATCCGCGACAAGAGATGCCGGTCACGCTATCCACTGCGCCACTATGGTGTACTAGAATGGGGTAGTGTGCCGTCTTCACAGCAAACCAATGGGAGAGCGGTGGTCGCTTTTGCGATGACGCCACCAGAAGGGCACCACGATAGAACGGTGTGCCCAGCGCGCGTGATTTAAGTTTGAATTGCCAAAGTTTCTGCTGTGCCTCAGTAAAATAGTCACATCACACGATTGAAACTAAAAGTATCTGCAAGATTTAAACACATACAGCACCTTTGGATTCATTAATGAAATAAAAAAGCTGCTTCTGCGTAGCCTGAGCTTGCACAATTCCTATCGTAGAACAACGACCCAGATCGTCTGAATGCTTACTGTTTTGATTGCAGATGACATAAAAAAGCACATCGCTATTCATTCTACGCATATGTACCCCTGCCTAGCTATCACACTAACTTGAAAGTCATGCGACGAAACAAGCAAGGAGGTCCTGAAGGATAACGTTATCATCAGGTGAGTTCCACGAACACCACTTACCTGCATGAGCCAGGAGAGTAGTCGCCATGCTTTTGATAGAAAAAAAGTAACGCTCAATGACGAATACTGCACTATTTCTTTAAACGTTTTACTCATCAAAGGAACGCCGAAGTGCAGTAACGTAACTATAAATTCTCCGCAATGTACTCGTGGTGATGGATGTAGTTTGTGTGAGTAAACCAGGAATTCCTGTCTGTCTGCAAGAACCTCTGTGCATCAGGCTACCGCAAATACCGAGTCTGTCATGCACACGCTAAAATTCGCTGACGCTTTATGAGGAACAGACGGCAGCACTCGGCAAGTTTCCCCCGCATACACACGACAAGCGCGGCAACTATAACTACCGATGTCAGAGGCTTTGCATCTAAGCGAACCACAAATTACTTTAGGGGGCGGCGACAGGTGGCGACACAGTAGTACGGTGTGCTCCGGCACCGCTGGCCGTCATCGCAAAGAGAGCCATGCTTTCGGCGCCAGACGGCACACTACCCCGTTGCAGTACGCCATAGCGCCACGGTCACATACTCTGCAGGCTTTAAAAAAAGCCTTTTATATCTACTGCTGTCCTCACACAGTGCTCTTGCTAAAGTGAAGTAACGCGTTATGACCGTGAAATCCATGATTAGTTCCTTCAAAGCGTCGTTTCTACACTTCCGACCCATGCGGTGCGTTTCGAATAGGAAAAGTGCAATTTTGTCAACGCATTAACACACTGCCAGGTGGAGACCTTACCTCTACCATCGGAATCGCTCAGAGCATCCGTCCATACCACAAATAGCTCTGCAACGCGCGAGTGCGTCGCGTGGCCGTAGCTTAAGCTCGCCCCGCGGAAAATCGCAACCGGCCAACGGGGAAGACAGGACGCGGGTTGCGTTTCCCTCTGGTCGGGCAGCGTTGTTCAATAACTCTAACATGCCGCGAGTAGGCGACCTTAACCCATATATGCCTATACCTCGCGACAACTTTCTGTGGCAGCACAGCCAAAGCTACGTGGGTGGAGCTTCTGCACATGGGTTACTACGCCAAGTAGTCCGTTCGCGGGCGATTTCGGTTTCGTTTTCGCAAGCGCATCCAACATGTTTTCGCACGAACATCTAATGTTTATGACGTTATTTTTGAAATAGTGTTTTAAAAGATAGGTTATATAAAGCTTAAAACTAAAGCTATGACAAGCCTTGAAGTATACTTGTGGATGTAGCAGTGAAGGAAACCTACATGGAATCATTGCTGCGCCCTTCTGCGAATTCCATTATAACACTCATCTGCCAGCGGTTCAAGCCAGCGTGTAAAGCGAGCACCATACAGTGATGCTTGTATTTGTTTTGTCTTGTTGTTGTTGTTTTTTTTTTGGAAAGCAATAAAATATTCCCTATTGCTAAAGAACGCAGGAAGCAGCTTTATTGAAGCGGTCAGATTCATTTTTGAAAAAAAAAAAAAAAGGGCACGACCGAGCAGCAGGAACGCTGTATTAGGAAATTCAACGCATTGGCAAGAAACGTCCTAAATTTCGGTTAATACAGGGTCGGAATGGTCTTTTTCCTTCTTTTGGAGAAGCAAGAACTTTCTGGAGACGCTCACGTTATTTTGTTTGTGGACGCGAAGGCATCGACGGGTAGCAGAAATCTTGGCCACGACCGGTCACGAGCGGGCGTCTCACGTTCGTAAATCCAAGCGGGTGAAACGCACTCCTTACTCGGTCAAGAACGCTGTTTTTACACAGTCAGCGGCATAATAGACATGAACACGCCTGTTGCCCAGGGGAAGCTTTGCACTGGTGATTTTATTCTCGAATATCGCTGTTCTCGCAAAGCGCCAAGAACCGCTCCCGCCGTAGACGCCGACGGGCACGGTGTTACAGTACGCGATCATTAGCATGATCGTATCAGCAATAGTAAATACCGACCACGTATGGAACGCAATTTATGAAAAGGGTCATTGCTTTTACATACAGTTCCCAATCGCAATTTGGCTTTCAAGTAGCTGGTCTTGCTGCAGACTGACAGGTCTCCGGTGTCACTCTCAACGTGGTTATCGCGATGAGAAACTCACTTGCGCTAATGGTATCAGTCGCACACAACTTCTTTCTCGGTGATTGCATATGCGGGAAACAAAATATTTGACGACGCACCGCTGTCTTCGTTCCTTTCTGATCGATGAATACAGATCACCTAACGAACACGCACTCATGCTTGCTCACAAGCTTCGATGTGAAGTTGCTGCAACCGAGCGACGCCATCGTTGTTAACCGGGGCAGGAAAAAGGTGAAATGACACCAGAAAACCAGAAAACTAGAAACAGCAAGAAACGAAAATCCCGCACGGGATAAGCTTCCTTAGTAACAATGCGAACGATCTTGAACATAATACCTATATCTTTTCTTTTTATGTCTTCCTTTATGCTACGTAGTCTGTAAAAGTTAGCGTTCGCGGACTACATGCAGAAGCGCAGTAAAAAAGTGCGTGAATCGGCTTCGTAGCCTTGGCTGTGCTGCCACAGAAAGTTGTCGCGAGGTATAGTGTCCTACATATAGGACGCTTCTTTGATGTATTCTAACATCGGTAGTTCTTTAGCTGATGAGTAGCGCCACTTACAGCACATCAAACAGGTCTTATTCTCAACGTGTGCAAGCCTACACATTGCTTGCTTTTCATCCCGCCACGTGCCGACCGCTTTCTCCGGGCAAACGCGTGCTTCGTATGAAAGACGTCTTGTAGACGCGCACCGACCACACTGTTGTCCCTCAGAGTAAACAGACAAGGTGCGCTCACTGACATGAGAAGACAACTCCTCCCTGTGAGAAGTGCAATGTCGGTATGCACGTGAAATGTTTCAAGGCTTACCACACCCGCACATAGCACCCATAATGCCCAGTGTCCAGTATGTAGGACCGCTTGAAAAACAGTGTCACGTTTACCTGGCAGTAAATAAAAAACTTGTGCTTTCTTTTGAGGGTACAAGTGCACTTTTTTCTGAAAAAAAATATTTGTTTTGTCATTTTTCCTGAGTTTGGGCATATATGGGTTAACCCATGTTCGGAGTCCAATCAGTGACGCTGTTCTGGCTGTCACACCGCTTTCTCTAATTCCGCTGTCACCGTACAGCTACCACAAGCATCTATGACCACAAGGGTCTGTTTAATCATTGATCACGGACGTTAGCATTCGGGATACAGATATACCACCAAGCGTCAACGTGGATGCATCCACGTTAAACGGTGCTATAACTGTCAAACACTAATAGACATTGTGCAAGCTATCTTATATCACTGTACAGTAAACATTCTACTACTTCTGTAAGGACACGTTTCACTTTCGTGTTATATCGATTCCTATGACCTAGGGATCAACCAGGTTTTTGTACCATGCTTGATTTGGTTCTCTTTTTCAATTTTTTTTAAACCGAAACTTTCGTTTAGGTACATAGTCTTGTACGCCTTCACACGTCGTGTTCTACAGCGCATGCTCAGAGAAATCGAACAATGCCCCTATTTTGCAAAAGCTGTTATCACTATCAATTTTGTGTTTTTGCTACCACCAAAAAAAAAAAGAAGAAAAACTGATATTTTAGCAGCTTGTTCGGCAAGCTTCTTAAGCTCGCGCCTTGTCCGGCAGCGATGGTGTGTACACTTTAGTGCGCATGCGCAAACCCTTTCCAAAAAAAAAATAAAAAATTTCCTCTCCCCCTCTATTTCCTCTAGGCATCCCTCCCCGCGGCGACCACACCCTCACTGCGCATGCGCGTCCCCTCCTTCTCTCCTCTCCTACGCTCCCCCCTCTCTCCATTAGGCATCCCTCCCCGCGGCGCCCACACTCCCACTGCGCATGCGCGTCCCCCCCCCCCTCTCTCTCCTCTCCTACGCTCCCCCCCTCTCTCGCCTCGCGACGCCGACGCAGGCAGCGTCTGCTAGCGAGTTTCTTGGTTGAAAAAAGTCGCAGTTTCGCCACTAGGGCGAAGCAATGAATGCGATAGCAAAAAAATAGTTTGTCACACCAAGAACGACAACCAGCTCGATACTTGCAACGCGCCGCCGCAGCACAAAGAAGGACGCTCGAAAAAGACGCATAGGTATACGCAGGACAAGCGTGAACACTGTCGCAGTTGTTACGTATTTGTATTTGAGCAACGTGTTCCGAGTGTCCACAATGCAAAAGCCGACGCTGTTGTTGTTGTTGCCTCTGACACGGCTCATACCCACTCAGGAGGATTGGCCAAGGATTGATTTTGGGAATATATCATTTTTCGACGCTGTTTGATACTTCTTTTTTTTTAAACTGCGGCACGTGGAATGACCCCCCTGCGTCTCCTGCCACGCGGTGGCGTCTGACGCCTAAGTGTGCCCGGTGTTTTTTTTCTTCCTGCTACATCATGGGTGGTACAGAAGGGAGCCACTTTTTCGTGCGCATCTCAAGGGCAGTTTTCAATTTGAAGACACTGTAAAAGCGTTGCGTGATAGAAAACACTCTCAAGCTGTTCCGTGATCTGCGTACCGCGAGCGGCAAATGGTGCATATGAATAGCTCGCTGTTATATCGCTGGCACGAGCTTGGCGTGTGGCTGTGTTGGCTAGCGCAGCAGGCTGTGGGGCGAATGGGTCGCTGCTTCGAACCCGCGGTCAGGTGGTTTGTAATTTTTTTCTGCAGATTTATTTTTCTTTATGCCTTTTTTATATATATATACATACATATACATATCCTGGACATGACGGCGTCGACAGACGGCGACGGCGAAAATCAGCCGAGAGTGTCCATATAATTGCTATCGCAATAAAACCGACTGCTCGCGCTGCACAACCGTTCACTGGCCACCCCGTATATATGGCACTGGATCTTGACCTCCAAGGTGGTGCCGGTGGGAGATTTCTCCTGTGCGTGGTTGAAACAATAAAAATTCGCAGCGTGCGCGTTAACTAAAAGCGGACTGCGGGTCTCTGTGTCCAGTCGGAGTCTTCTGTCTCTCATTGCCCATTAGCAGCGATTGCCATGTTCCAGTAAGGAAACACCGGTCCATCACTGCGTGCTTTGCGCCTCCCCAGGTTTCTCTCCTGCGCAACGCTGCGATGAGCGCCAGCGTCAACGCCGCCGCCAGTGTAAGCGTTAGCGCCCGCTGCTTCGCATCTACACATGGTTCCCTTTAGCGGGAGATGGTGTAATTTTCTCTTCGCCGGGAGCTCAGGCAGTGAAAACTTCGTTACCGCTGGGCCGCATGAACACCGCACAGCAGCGCGGCGGGCTCGCAACGAGCAGCAGCTGGGGCTCGTGGCCCGAGCGCCGCATGTAATGTGCATATAACAACGTTGTCACGTCTGTATATGATGGTAGGAGATGTGTACGGAGGATTCGCGGGTTACCCGATCATCTCCGAGCAAGCTCCTCCAACATTATTCACTTTGTGGATATGGCGTGATTTTTTTTAAAATGCGATTACGTGTGATATTTGGGCAGAGGCTTCCCTTTTTCAAACTATGCCACAGTTGTCAGTTGAACCATTAAAAAACAAAAACCGGCAGATCCCACGCACTGTGGGAATCGATGTGATGCAAAGCAGCCAGCAAGGAGAAAATCATGCTGTACATAATATGCATGTCATTATTTACATGTTAGGACCTGTCATTTGTGTTCGTCATACAGTCACGTCGCGCAATACAAATTTTGGTGTATATCAAGCTAGCGAACTGGACGCAAGCGCACCATGAGCGTGGCATGTAAATGGCATTGTAGATGACATGCATGCCAAGATTTTCATGTTACCACCTGCCACTTATGTTCGTTTAATTTTTTACCTCGAATCGCAGCGAGACGCGAGACCAATCTGCATCCGTTTCGCATGCGTTAGTATTCTCGCGCTCTGCGCATCGTGCAGACGCCATACGCGTTCCAGCGTTTAAATTGACGGACACTTTGTCAATTCCGAAGTGTGTTCCTCGAATGCCTGTGCCCACTGAGACGGGGTCGGTCAGAATGGAACGTGATGCGCGCGTCTCCCTCCTTGCATGATTAGAGACGCTGGGCACAGCGACGCTACGCAAGCAAAGCGCGAGCGCTGTCGAGTCCAACGCGACCGATGTCCGTTTGCGCGTCCCGGCGCTGTGATAAGTGTGGTGCGCGTTCGAATTGTGCACCTTTGGAAAATGCGTGTCATAAAGAGGACGACGGAAAAAACGTGCGCGAGCGAAGACGAGCACAGAGTCGAATGGAGAAGACGGGCGACGTTCCACGGAGGTCGGCTTCCGGACCCGGTGCCTTGGTGACCATCTGAGCCCGGAGGGACCTGCCACGTACGAGCAGGCCATGGCGACTCGTCTCTGAAGGGTTCCTTCCTCGAGACGTCCTGTGCCCGTGTACACGCAGAGTTGTCGGGATTCGGGCACGAGCTCTAGCGTAGGTGTCCGGCCGGGACGCGGCTACGGCGTCGAGCCTCCTCTTCGACCAGCAGCCTGGGAAGACTTCTCCGACCAGCTGCTTTGGAAGGCTGTTCCACCCATCGATCCACGTGCTCCACTCAAAGGCTTGTCAACCACCAAGGACTTTGGTGAGACCAGCGTCGTGCCTCGTCTCTGCTGAGCTAAGGAACGGTCACGCTTGGACTTCTGTAGCGAGGTTGAGGAGTGTGTTGTTACGTTGGGTTTCTGTCAGGGTTATGTGTGCTCGTTTTCAGTGTGTTTCATTAAATGTTGTGTACAAACGGCCTCGCCCTTTCGTGGGTGTCTGTAGGTGACGTCTCGGACACCCATTGATTAAGAACCTGTACGTTGTTCAAAACATCCTAACAACGTAACAGGCGCCCACCTGGCACTGTGCCAGGGCACGGCTGGAGGGACGGACGGACGGATGGACGGACGGGCTGGCGTGAGCATGAGACATTAAAGGCTTTTCACCTTAAAATTTGGTGTATATCAAGCTGGCGAAACGGCCACAAGAGTGTCATGAGCGTGGCATGCAAGTCATGTTGCACATGACATGTCAGATTTCATATTACCACTTGTCATTTATCCTCGTCATACAATTACGTCACTGAATACCAAATTTGGTGTATATCAAGCTAGCGAAACGGCCACGGGAGTACCATGAGTGTGGCATGCAAGTCATGCTGCACATGACATGTCATGGTTTCCATATTACCACTTGTCATTTATGCTCCTCATACAGTCACATCACTCAATACGAAGTTTGTTGCATATGAAGCTAGCGAAACGGCCACGAGAGTGTCATGAGCGTGGCATGCAAGTCATCTTGCACATGCCATGTCATGATTTCCATTTACCACTTGACATTTATGTTAGTCATACAGTCACGTCACGCAATACCAAATTTGGTGTATATCAAGCTAGCGAAACGGCCGTCAGCGCGCCGTGAGCGTGGCATGCAAATCATGTTGTACATGACATGCAGGTCATGATTTTCATATTACCACCTGTCATTTATGTTGGTCATGCAGAAATGTCTCATCGTACGAATTTTTGGATATATCAAGCTAAGAAAACGTCCTCGGTAACACTATGGCCATGACGTGTAAATCATAGTTTTCATGACAAGTTATTCATGATTTTCATGATATGACCAGTCACTCCTGTTTGTCATACAGTCATGTTATTCCATACCAATTTTGGTATAAGTCGCATTAACGATACGGCCTGAAGAGCACATAGTCGTAGGCGGCTAGATAGATAGATAGATAGATAGATAGATAGATAGATAGATAGATAGATAGATAGATAGATAGATAGATAGATAGATAGATAGATAGATAGATAGATAGATAGATAGATAGACACGCTCAAAGTCGACGAAGTTCGCTAAGAAATGTTTCGCATTTAAAAGCATATCACCTGAACAACATAAAGAAAGCGCATTCGGGTTTCAGCAAAGGAGAAAGGGTCAGGAGTTGCACTTGTATGTATGCTGCACGTAAGTGTTAATGGTTTGAGTGAGTTAGTAGCATTACTGAAATGAAGACACTCCACTCACAACCCGAGCGACTGACAATCACCCTCTCTTTGGCTGCCCTCTGTATTTCATCGTCCTGTTTATGCGCAACGTGCCAGCAGGTATCGTATGCCGCGCACATCAGTATACTTATGGAGAAGCATGATTCTGATCACCTATTATTTGCAGGGGGTTGCGCTCCGTATAACCGCTCTACCCGTTCTCCACCAACCCAGGTGTAGCCGAACAAAGGGTATGAGCCTCCTTTTTCCTTCGATCTTCTTTCTGCGACATATTCCGGGCCAGTCGTTGCGCGCATGATCAGTCCAGCCAAGTGCCGCCTAGCAAAAAAAGCGTGGCTCTTCCTTTAGTGCTTCTCTCTGTGCATGTCTAATCTATCGTACTTCTTTGTGCGGCTTTATTATGCCGCGTACAAATATGTACACAGAGTGATGAGAACTTTCACGGAGGATGTCATGTGGCCTCCCCTTTTCTGAATACACACGCTGGAGTTTTAGAATAATTCTGGAATATGTCTGCTTAGAGCACGACAGTTGCGGTGTCCGTGGCGAGAGACGTGCCTTTCCTCTATCCCACGAAAAAACACAAAACGATGTCCTTTGGAGTTGGCTTACATCTTGCATGCATCATAACTTCACACCTTCGACCACAAGCATCGTGTCGTTCTAATGTGGTCTGCCCTTAAACCGATAATTAAGAAGATCGGGTGACTGACAGATATTCTTAATTATGAGTTATACCATTTGTGTCAGACAAGGATCCTCCATGATCCAATTACGTAGAAGTGTAAGCATTACAATTTGCATCTCTCGAAAAAAAAAACAGCGTTCCGGTTATTGATATGCGCTGTGGAATCATTGTATTTGCGCGCATCCACACATTTATACTTACTCCATGACATTCTGATAATATCATTCAGCATTCGTATATAATATGCTCACACGTACCAGCCAGCTGCTTTTTACGCGATAATTTCAGACATTCCTTTGGGTTTTGTGAGGAGTATAGGTAAAACAGAGTTAACACGGCGTATGGTGAGCGGTTTGTATAGCTATTTTGCCTACTGTTCGCCGCGAGGAGCAATGTTAATTCTCCGCGCACTTTGCCACCTTCAGCAGCTTCCCTGCCTTGCCAATTTCACGTTTTGTCAGTATCCGCGTTTCCTTTGCCGATCCCACATTTGTGGATGAACTAAATAGCTTATAACCCTGTAACAAACTCACGACTGTTCTTCATTATCACATAGCGCATAGTTCGATAAGCGCGAATCACTCAATGAATGCAAGTGCAGGAGCAGGAGGAAAATAATTCAAGTGTTATAATCACGCCGACGTAATGCTTCAACTCCTTTGAAGTTGGACCAAGGGAGGATAGCCTGACACATATATCATGATAATGTTATAAAATCTCTGGTCTTCATTGATACTGACGGGTTGGCCACATTTCCATAATAATCGCGGTGGAGACATCATTGCTGTAGTGCATGCTCACTCGAAGTGGCCGCGAGTATACCAAGGTTTTTTGTCTCCCTCTTCTAACGAGCGAAGGGGAGGCGTTCTGCCTCGGTCACCGTCATTGTCACTTTCGATAAGCACCTTCCATGTGACGTATTCCGCAAAGGTTCACTTTTCTTAGCGCACGCATATAGACGGTTATTAAAACCGCACAAGGAAGTGCGGAAAAAAAAAAACACGAGGCACACGCAGCAAGAAGTCCGAAAGAGTGGAAAGCCGTGCTTCCGTTGCTGCGGCACACCTGGCTGATCAATGCATGCGATGAGCGTAACCTCCTGGAATGCGTCAAAGAAAGAAGAGCAAAGGAAAGAAGAGGCGCAGAGCGGTGGCCGTATAAAATCTCCTGCAAGCCGTTTTGTGCGAACAGTATACCGTGTACTATGCAACGTAACCTCTATTTTTACGTGAAAATGCTCGAAATTGCCAACCGGTACTAAAGGTTATTTCTGTAACGTCTGTGTTAAAAGTAAATTTGTGCATTTTTAATAGAGGCTAATTATGCACAGGCTATTTGATAACTTTTATTTTATAGGTACACAAATTTGTTAAAATGTGCACCTTTAGTAAACGTTACCGTGCTTAGAGTGATATGGCGCCGATTTGGAAACAGGCATTTATAGGCACTTATATATACCGGGTGTCCCAGCTATCTTTAGCCAAGGGTTAAAAAATACAATATTTGAGGCAGGCGAGTGAAATCAGTTGAATATTGCTTACAGATATCTTGCGCACTACAGGCAATTTTTTCTTTTGTAATTAACGAATTAGTTAATTAGAATTAATTTACTAAATTGATAAATATTGACTTTACGCGAGAAATGAGAGTTCCAAAGTTCGAGGGCGTCTTCAGAAACCCCCATGGCATCATTTGCGATAAAGAAAGTTTTACGCGTACCATTTTTTCCGTGCTTGAAAGAAAGCCCGCGAAATACAAAAAATACCACGTGACTAGCGCATTCGCGCGCCGCGACCGTGCTGCTCTCAGCCGTGGTTTGAGCGAACAAAATCAGCTGCGGCCACGACCCGCCGGCTGCGTTGCAGCGGTAGGCCGATAAGTTGATGGTGGTTTCTTGGCCCGTTGCCAGCCAGTTGGCGCGCGTGACTGTGCAAGTTGTGCCGAGCGCGGGCGAAGAAACCATCGTAAACTTATCGGCCTACTGCTGCAACGCAGCGGGCGGTTCGTGGTCGCAGCTGATTTTGTTCGCTCAAACCACGGCTGAGAGCACCAGGGTCGCGGCGCGCGAATGCGCTAGTCACGTGGTATTTTTTGTATTTCGCGGGCTTTCTTTGCAGCACGGAAAAAATGGTACGCGTAAAACTTTCTTTATCGCAAATGATGCAAGGGGGGGTTTCTGAAGACGCCCTCGAACTTTGCAACTGCCGGTTTCTTGCGTAAAGTCAATATTTATCAAGATAGTAAATTAACTCTAATTATCAAATTCGTTAATCACAAAAGAAAAAAATTGCCTGTAGTGCGCAAGATAGCTGTAAGCAATATTCAACTGATTTCACTCGCCTGCCTCAAATATTGTATTTTTCAACCCTTGGCTAAAGATAGCTGGGACACCCTGCATAGGCACAAACACCAAAAAGTAGGCTTTTGTAGGCTCCATAAAAGTACTGTAAAAGCCTTTCTTAACCTTTATTTCGTATCAAAGTGGAGCGATAGGAACGCAAGGAACAACATAGGTATTTGCCTAAAATCGGGTCTCTATAGCCACTATAACAGCTTCCATGCCTGAAAATGCGTTGTAACTTCTACACTGTAACTTATAAAAGCTTGGTGATTCACCTGTCAGGGGACCTACATTACGGATTGGAGACTATTGATTAGTGCGTCACATTGGATCCGGATTTAGAGTTTTTGACATTTGTGGTCATACTTAAAGGCAGTTTGCTATGCAGTAAGATCCTGATCGCACCCTGCCATCCCGAAATGCCGTAATGAAGGTAAAGGATTGCACAAGGGCTTGTTCAAGGCTGACTTCAGCAACTGAAGAGCGGGTAATGTACACACAGAACAGATTCTTGACAGCTGTGTATTGTAATAAGTCTAGTTTGTGGTGTTGTTTGTCTGTCTATCGAACACCACCGCGAGACCGAGCACTGCGAGCTCCGAGCAGGGTGCCGCCGTCGCGTCCTCGTTCGTCTCGTCGCACCGTGTATACCGTCCGTAGTGCTGGGCACGTGAGCTCGGACCATCACCATGGTGATGGTCTGAGCTCGCGCGCGAAGGGATGACGAGCCCGCGCGCGCAGCGAGGGCGACCCTAGGCGACACTCTCCAAATGGCTGGTTTATAACCGGGACTTTAGTACAAAGACATCAGTAATTCAACAAAACCAATCATAAGTGACGTAATTATGCAGGACACCAATTAGCTAACACAGGTTAGAAAATATATCGAATGGTGGCCGCGAATAGCGCACTTATAAAGCCAACAAGCCAAACAAACAAACAAAGAACCAAGTTTGAAGGGCCGACCTACCCTTCGGCCAGCGCTCCCGCGATCGCGCACCCCAGAGCAGAAGAAACAGAACAGACATTGCAGCATGCAATTGAGAGAAACATACGGTGCACGATCACGAAGCGC
>JALIZH010023153.1:0-51771 GCA_030522465.1 Rhipicephalus appendiculatus
AAACAGGCTACAAATTGCAATGTCGATACTTATTGGTGCTCATCAGACTTGCGGTTTGAAAGGTCGCTCAATACAAACCAACATACACATCGCCCACATAGTGTTGGAACATTGTTCCCACTCGTATGAACAACTGGTAATGCTACAAGCCGATTTAGCGAAGGCGTTTGACCGGGTTCGCCATTCTTTCTTGTTTTCCCTTCTCGATCATTCAAACGTTGGCTCCACTATATTTAAAGGCGTAAAATTGTGCTACAATGATTGTTCGACTCGTTTGATTGTCAATGGTCAACTTTCAAAGCCTGTGTCGATCCTCTCTTCTGTGAAACAAGGCTGTCCGTTGTCGCCGCTGCTTTTTGCCCTTTACTTGGAACCACTATGCTTAAGCGTGATTCGATGTTGCAAATTTCAGGGTTTCAGTGTTTATGGAAACGAGGTGAAAGTGTTGGCGTATGCAGACGACCTGGCGTTCTTTTGTAGAAACATTTCCAGTATAAGAACAGTGCTGTCCACAATTGGAGAATTTGGAACCATTTCTAATGTGCTAAAAGTTTGGGTCCATGGTTTGGCCCATGGACTTCTAAACCAACGCATTTCGAGGGTATAGCATGGTCCTCTGTACCACCAAAATACCTCGGTGTTCCATTGGATGCATATAAAAAAGTGCACATTACTGGAAAGAACGTGTACCCAGCTTAAAACGTTATGCCCAGACGTTTATCCCCCATAACCTATCAATCTTTGGCAGAGCTAAAGCATGTAATCTATTCCGGGCAACAAAAAATTTTATGTACTGCAATTACTCCATTGTTCCAGGGTGTATATTCAAAAGTTTCATCGAATATTTGCTACCTTTATTTCGTCATCAAGCAATGAACCAATGAGGCGTGACAATGTTTTTAGGCCAGTTTATGCAGGCGGTTTTGGGTTGGTCCACCTGTTTGTTGAACAATTGGTGTCTCGTTTCTTCTACTTTCGGGACTGTGCTCATGCACTGCTTCGATCATTCTTGCAAGTGAATCTCGCCGAGGCCTTGTCAAGTTTAGTGGTGTCTGCTAACTGGGTCTCGCCCCCCTATTTGCAAGGATTCATGCGTGAAGTGTACGATTCAGTGCGTTTTCTGGCAGTCAGATTCTCTAATGATTATTCGTTTTCAAGCTCAAGAAAAGATCTATATAACGATATGTTAGATATGTTATTTACTGCACCACTGTACCGCTCTCTATATAATGGACTACCTGCACATGACGTGCTTATCCGTGTGAAAAAGATGGCTATTTCGTCCAAAGTCCAAAACATTTTTCTTCAAAGTGCACACAGAAACGCTACCCGTAAAGACCTGGTTAAGCAGCAAAGGCATTTTTGTATCTTCAATTCATTGTCGCCTCTGCGAGGTTCCAGAAACTATAGAACATTGTTTTATCAGCTGTAAAGACACCATCCTCGTTTGGAACGTCCTTCAAAGGGCTTTTAAAAAAACAAATTAATTTAAATTCTCATAGCATACGTTATCTCGTGCCACCCAAAAGCAATTCTATGCCCGTTGACATGCTCGTATACTAATGGGAATGCACAGTTTATGGAAAACTCGCATGTTAGACAGACACGCTGAACCAATTGTATCATTACGGTTGCATTTTATACAAATGGCTCTACAGCTAAAGACTTTTATCAGCAGCTAGAGTTCCAGCCGGGCTGGTTTCCACTTTTCATGAAGTGCACTGCTCTGATTCCCTTTTAGAAGACATTGCTATTTTGAACTTTCCTATTTTAAACTTCGTTCTGTGCAAAACCTGATGTACGCTTGTAGAGGTGCCCTTGAGTAATTTGTTCGCTGGGATGTATATTACGCACATCTGTAATAAATACCATGAAAGAAAAAAGACGCGTGGCTGTCTGGTAGAACACCTGCTTGTCACGCAGACGGTCTGGGATCGATCCTCACTCGGACCCGAAAATTTTTATTATTTATTTTATTTGCATCTTTCTCGATTTTTCGGTCATGGACAAGATGATGATTTTTCGCTCACAACCAACGACGCCGATGCCGACACCAACGCCGACGCCGGAATTTCTGCGAAACGAGCTCTTTAACGCTATCGCGTTAAAACAGGTCACTTAGACGGGGAGCCAGGCAAGAACCACTGCAGATGCCCCTTTTCTGCAACTGTGTACAATCCTCCCATAAAATAAAGGTAGACTGAAGGTAGCACGTCAGAAGTTCTAAGAAATGCCCACATGAAAGGCCAACCTCGTTTTGAAATCTAATGATACCATATTCATCAATGACATTTTCAACAGAACGTAACACATCTTCATGAAGAAAAGAATAAAACACATCTTTAACGTCAATAGAAAAGGCCTGCAGGCGTACTCTACATAAAATTCGTGCCATGATATACATGTTAGGACCTGACATTTATGTTCATCATACAGTCACGTCGCACAATACCCATTTTGGTGTATTTCAAGCTAGCGAACTGGACTCAAGCGCACCATGAGCATGGCATGTAAATGGCGTTGTACATGACATGCATGTCATGATTTTAATGTTACCCCCCTGCCACTTATGTTCATCATACAGTCCCATCACGCAATAAAAATTTTGGGCTATATGAAGCAAGCGAAACGGCCGCGAGCACGTCATGAGCGTAGCATGCAAGTCATGTTGCACACGACATCTCATGATTTCCGTATTACCACTTCTCAGTTATGTTCTCCATACAGTCACGTCACGTAATACCAAATTTGATGTATATCACGCTAGCGAAACGGCCGCTAGCGTGCCATAAGAGTGGCAGGTAAGTCGTGTTGCACCTTTCTACTCTCTAAGAAAAAAAATGAGTATGTGTGACTCTTTTCGGAGAGTTCTGACTTACCACGTATACGACTCTATTTCGAAGAGGAACGGTGACTCTCTTGGTGGGTCAGAGTCGGCGCGCTCAGGAGAGTCCCCGGACCCTCTTAGGAAGAGTGGGAGGACTCTTATGCGAAGGATCACACTACCACTTCTGAGGGGAGTCAGACGACTCTTGCCAGTGACGCTCCTACGTGGGTCTCAAACGACACCCACAGAAGCGTCAAGGGACTCTACGGCTATTAAGGCGAAAGCCTTTAATGTCTCATGCTCACGTCCGTCCGGTGTCCGTCCGTCCGGCGTCCGTCCGTCTGTCCGTCCGGCGGTAGTGCTGGTGGTGTGCGTCCTCACCACCCTTACTGCACATGCGCAAACCCTCCCCACGCACCTCCTCTGCTGTGCTTCCCCTCTCTTTCCTCTAGGTATCCCTCCCGCCCGCGGCGTTTACACACCCATTGCGCATGCGCGTCCCCTCCCCGCTCTCTCCTCTAGGCATCCCTCCCGCGGCGTCTACACCCTCACTGCGCATGCGCGTCCCCTCCCCATCTCTCTCCTCAGGCATCCCCCCCGCGGCAACCACACCCCCAATGCGCATGCGCGTCCCCTCCCCCTCTCTCCTCTCCTACGCTCCCCCTCTCTCGCCACGCAACGCCGACGCAGGCAGCGTCTGCTAGCGAGTTTCTTGGTTGAAAAAACCGACTGCTCGCGCTGCACAACCGTTCTCCTCTGGCCACCCCGTATATATGGCAATGGATCTTGACCTGCAAGGTGGTGCCGGTGGGGAGATTTCTCCTGTGCGTTGCCGAACGATGAAAAATTCGCAGCGTGCGCGTTAACTAAAAGCGAACTGCGGGTCTCTGTGTCCAGTCCGAGTCTTCTGTCTCTCATTGCCCAGCAGCGATTGGGATGTTCCAGTAGGAAACAACCGTCCATCACTGCGTGCTTTGCGCCCCCCAGGTTTCTCTCCTGTGCAACGTTGCGATGAGCGCCAGCGTCAACGCCGCCGCCAGTGTAAGCGTTAGCGCCCGCTGCTTCGCATCTACACATGGTTCGCTTTAGCGGTGGATGGTGTAATCTTTAAGGCGAAAGTCTTTAATGTCTCATGCTGACGTCCGTCCGGTGTCCGTCCGACCTTCGTCCGGCGTCCGTCCGTCCGTCCGTCTGTCTGTCTGTCTGTCTGTCTGTCTGTCTGTCTGTCTGTCTGTTCGTCCGTCCGTCCGTCCGTCCGTCCGTCCGTCCATCCATCCGTCTGTCCGTCCGTCCGTTCATCCGTCCATGTCCGTCCGTCCATCCGAGCTCTGGCACTGAGCCAGGTGGCCGCCGGGATGCGCAGACGGACGCCGGTCGCGTCGGACTCTATATAGCGCTCGCGCTTTGCTTGCGTAGCGTCGCTGTGACCAGAGTTTGCAATCATTCTGACCGACGCCGCCTCAATGGACCCACGCGTTCACGGAATACACTTTCCAATTTACAAAGGGTCCGTCAACTTAAGAGCTGGAACGCGGATGGCGTTTGCACGATGCGCAAAGCGCGAGAAAATACTAACGCATGCGAACGGAGGAAAATGAGTCTCGCGTCTCGCTGCGATTCGCGGTAAAAAATTAAAGAAGAAAACACGCACCCATTAGGTTTGTGTCTTATGCCACTGAGAGTGTAAAAGAAAAAAGACATGGCATAATCAGTGGAATGGCCACACGCTTTCGCTGAACACACTTTGGAATGTACAAAGTGTCCTTCAATTTTTTTTAAGCTACTCAATTGACCCTTGCTCTACTTTTGCTCGATACAGTTGTATTCGATACAGAGAAATATTCATTTTAAGCAACTCCAATCATACTTTCCGTCGTGCCCAGCGACTGCAAAAAAGAATAGTTCAATTTTAGCTTTATTTTAATAAAACTCGTCAAAACACACCATTTCCAGCAGAGTAACATAGAAAGCGCGAAGAGATGGTCTGTGATTTCCGAAGAAGCATTTGAAGTATTCCTAATTTACATGCTTGTATGAGTATAGCCAACCGAAATATGTGACTGTGATGTGCGCAGTGTCATGTCGTGCTAAATAAACTGCAGATATTGGCATCAGGTTTCCATATTTTTAAGTTATAATTATGAATAAATCAAAAAGTCCTGACGGGTGGAGGAAGCAGACTTCTGATATGCTATGTTGTCGCTCCCGTTCAGCGTGAGCAGCCATGAAAAATGGTACCTGAAAAGAAGAACGTGATATCATGATGAGAAAACGGAATCGTAGAAAGACTGCAATACCTACACAATAAGTGATTTACACAGACATAATGAAGGCCCATAACAAAACAACATATGCAAACAGTCATGGTAAGGAACCATGTTTTTTTTTTTTGCCGTTCACGTGTAGACCACACCTTCCAAATGGTAGCTTTTGTAACATGTCGCTTGGTGACAAACTTTCAGCACAAGATGATGTGCGGCTCTTTTAAACAACAAACGCAATTGTTTTAGGCTCCATTGCGTGGGTGCCACTCACCTCTTTTCCTACGTGATCTTGTCCAACAAGGGAAATGTACACTCACAGAAGTTGAGGGAGTACTTGAAGAGCAGGGCAACTGCATTACTCTCGACAGAGTTCTTTAACTCCGTGGGGGGAGTAGTGCAGAGTTAGCCGCCGAACGTACTCTTTCCTTGAAGGAAGAGTAAAAGAGGCTGCGAACGCTCTGCTACTCAGGCGGAGTTCCCAATCTATGCAACTCTCGTGCCGATGCGGCGTGAATGGGGTCTGGCACTGCGTCCTTAGCGGACGAAGTATACAATGTAGCGCCTGCATCTCACCACCGCGACGCCTCAAAGAAATGTAACTTGTCTCGTAACCATACGCCTTTGAGCGTAGACGCCACAGATGCAAGTTTATTGCGTCATGTTAGTAGAATAACTTTCAGTGATAACAAAAGTATGGTTTTGTGATTGTGAACCAAAACGCCAACAACGCCAAAACGCCAACAGCGGCACCTTCGAATCAAGGAACAGCGGCAACTTCTAACTCGTGGCCAAAAATTAGTTTATGGCACAGGCTAATTGCCACTAGAGTAACGTAGACACTCGAGACATTCGTAAAAAAAAAAAGAAAAAAGAAAAAAGTGCCTTACAAAAAAGAAAAAAAAAGGCTCGGCCAGCAGAATTCGACCTCGCTACCTCCCGATTACCAGGCGAGTACTAGCTCTACCACCACGCCATGTCTCACCGCGCTGACTACACTGTAAACAAAGTTCACGGGTCGCATTCTGAACACAGACGCAATTGTCTTTCCCAACTACACCTTGCGCCTTCATAAGATGGAAACTGCTGCCAGCCACGCATGACATGCGGCTAAGGCCAACAGCGCCAACTTTCTTTCAGAATTCATAACATGGAAAACAAAATATACAAACATTACAAGGATCTGGGGCGGATTATCAGCTGTTACTGCCGAGTACAAGAGCCGTTTCTCGCTCTTTCCGTTGGTTGACGTGCACAGAAGTTTTATGTGGACTGTAAAGTCGTTCGATAAGTACGCGCGTATTTGATTGAATAATCTGTATTTTCTTGTGCAAGCGACGATATGCTAGTGCAGCAGCTCTGTCAGTGTGCAGATTTGCATCGTTGTACCGATAGCTGCAACTGCCTAACCGATCGCTAAAAATCAAATTGAATGCGCAAGACAGTATGCCGTCATGTTACTTCAATAAGGCGTACCAAATGACAAGCCTGTGTTTTCACGTACGAGTCAGCGAAGTGCCGGTGAGTGCGCCCGGCGGCTATCTGCGGCGACCTGTGTGCACTGGCTGAAAGCGCGTCGCATCGACGCTCATCGCTCCTTGTGCGGACACGGTACGCAAGAAACAATGGTTCAGTCAGGTTAACCGATGCCAAAGCTCTACTGTACAGTCATTATTACTCCTCAGAATCGCGTATGATTAAGCCCAGAAGCGCCGATGACATGCAGACGGATTCGACCAGTACGCTAGGCCTACCTTCGCTGGGAGTCGTACTCGTACGGGTCGTACTTGGTTGGCCCGATCTCGGCGCAAGTGGCTCGCGAAGATGAGGTTTGCGCATTTCTCAAGCCTCTCACTATCACATTAAAGTGTACCCGAGATAAGCAAAACTGTAAGGATTGCCAGAGATGCGCTTGAGTTGGGGTTTTGCCGACCGGCGTTGTTTTTCTGGCGTACTTGTAGTACATGCCGCAGCACCGCAAGTCGGATCGGACGCCGGATCGTAACGTTCGTAGATTATTCCTCGGCCAGCTCTGCTGAAAGATTGTCCCAACTATATTTGTAAGCGCGAAGCTATAGCTCCCAGACTTATAAACCACATTGAGCCGATATGACAGAATGCCAGCTGATAACTGAAATTTAATAACGAAAATGGCGTTCAATGTTAGGTAGTTTTATAGTAAAAGGCAGACGTGCCTACAGTGATCCTAACGATCACCAGATACTTACACGGGCTCGGTATATGTTTGTCTTTAAATACGCACAATAGAGATGTTGCGCCACCGGCACTAGAAGGGGGGGGCCAGACATCATGGGTATATATACCGGTTGCTGAAAATATGGTTGTCCGTAGCGCGAGCGGTATATGTTCAGTGTTGCTATGTTGTGTACGATTGTAATATGTGTGTCGATGCCTGTCCCGTATATGTGACGTAAGCTTCAAAAATCTCAACCTGTTCGCATTTAGATTGTAGAAAATGCTCGACAATTATTAATTTTTTTTTTGCGTTAGTCCTAGCAGAAAGAGTGATTCTACTCTTGGAGGGAGTTGATGCACTCTAGCCAGACCAGATTATAAAATTCTGAGAGAGAGTAGCGTGACTCCCGCAGAGAGTGTATGCACTCCATTTCAGAAGCGTGACTTTACTCTGGCGAGAGAGCTTGTTCACTCTCGCTCAGCCAGAGTACCAGAACTCTGTCGGGAGAGTGTGCCTACTCTGTGTAGCAGAGAGTTCTCAGCACTCCTGAAAAGAGAGTGAAATATGGGACAAGCGTTTACTCCCGCAAAGGGAGTCGCTAGCACTCTCTTAGGGCTGTGAGTGACCGACTGCCTCGTTGACCCGGGCGAACGCCGCTGATGATTTTCCCATCACTAGTGGTGAGGCGCCAGACCATAGCGGTCAGGCGCCAGACCAAACCTTCGTTTCCCCGAGTGTGGCTGTCAAATGTAATGAAGAGGCTGGGGATGTGATCCGGGATTCTGGGAATAACCAACACACAAATACACAGACTGATTGGTTTTATTTAAACCGCCCTTTGTTCAACAGACAGTTGCTGTACACGCATCTGACACAAGTGTTTTGTTTTAAATAATTTCGCAACGAAAACAAATTTTCACGAAAAGAAGGCGGGACCTCGTTTCGCAATAGGCACTGGTTATGCAAGAGTGCAAGCACTTCTTTTCTGAGAAGTCGTTATCATTTACACGGCCATGACGCGTAAATGATAGTGTTCATGACAAGTTAGTCATGGTATTCAAATAGGGCAGTCATACATGTTTGTCATATGGTCATGTTATGCACCACCAATTCTGGTGCAAATCCCACATACGATGTGGTCTGGAGAGTACAAAGTCGTAGGCGGCTAGATATATATATATATATATATATATATATATATATATATATATATATATATATATATATATATATATATATATATATATATATATATATATATATAGGTAGATAGATAGATAGATAGATAGATAGATAGATAGATAGATACGCTCAAAGTTGTCGAAGTTAGCTAAGAAATGCTTCGCATTTAAAAGCAAATGGAACTCTATCGTGACACCTTAGGAAAGTGGGTAAGAAAGTCCGTAAGGTTGTTTCTCTCTTCAAATGTAGTGACCAAGCGCCGGCGAAGTACAGCTGCGAGGGGCAATCATGCGCTCTGTTGAGCGGCTGCGCCCTCTCTTGTGCGGCGCAGGAGTCAGCCGAACCTGTCCGAAGCATTTTACTACTTTAAGGTAATTATTGCTATTATTTGTAGCTTAATGCTGTTAATTATGTTATTTCAGACCTTGTTAGTTTGTTGTATCTTGGCTTTGAGCATTACCAGCCGTGTTTTAGGCCGGTATTGAGGTTTGATTGTAAGCGTGACCACGCCACATGAAATCTGTATGAAAAGAGAACAAGCCGAACCCCTAAAATGCTACGCACTTAAAAGAACTTGAATACATAATATAGCGGAACAAAAGAAGGACACAGGTAGATGCACACATGACGACACCTAGTTCGTCATGTGTGCACACAACGACCTGCACACTTTGTAAGAGGTGGGCCTTTAAGCCAGCCATTCGTTGTGCAATTGACACGTTTTGACGGCTGGTGCGATTCTACAACTCCGTCACAGTATTACGTGCGTTAAGGTGACTCCTCCCATCTCTTAATATTCTTATAGCGTTCTTTTTTCTTTTAACAGTGAAGCCGTCAAACTCCGAAGTAAAACGTCCATCCATCCGCAAAATCCCTCCTCGCCGTTGCCTAGCAACAACCAAGACACAGATGAGCACCTCCTAGGTTCATTTTTGGCGGTAATGCGTAACTTTTTTCGGCAACTTAGAAACGTACTCGTTACAATTTAGGAACTGTAACGGTAATGTACTTACGGTTATGTGTGGTGTCTCATTACTCATTAATTTTTTGTCCTGTAGGTGCTTTTTTTCTCATAGCTCACCCCGGCGAATTCTTTTGTCGCAGCGTTGGACTGCTGTCGGCCTGCCAGGCATTGACAAAGAAAGCATGGGCGGAATTGCTTTTTGTGTGTGTGTGTGGAAAGTGCGGGTAGAAATTTCTTCAGATGCGGCGACTCTCTAGGGAGGGGGGTGGGGGGCGGCATTGCCCCACAAAGCTTGAAGAAAGCCGTGGAATCCGCCATGAGAAATTGTACCGAAATGCTTTTCGTGGAAGTGGATCGTAGCAGGTGCATTCCTGGCACCGGCGCCTTTTCGTGCCCAAAGGACAGGCCAACTGAAATGAAAGCGCATGGGCTGGTTTACAGCATAAAACGTGGCCGCTTATTGCTTAACCGTGTCCCCGATAAAGGAGACAGAAACAAGCGCCTTCTATTTCCTTTTCTCTAATAAATAGCCACTAATATAGTGTGACGCTTCGTACGTGGGGGAAGCGAAGAACTTCCTCGAGAGCTTGCGGCAGCATAAAAAAATGCCCCCCATCTCCCCAAAGGGAATCGTGAGGAAATGCGAATGCATTTCGCGCGCGCTTCACTCCATTTATATATGGTGGTTGTGGTTCGAAGAACGAAAAGGCGCCTAATTTCTGCAGCCCGGTCGGGAGCACGGCGCAGCGCCTGTTTTTTTTCTTAATTTTTTTTTATCGCGGGAGCTTCGCCGAGCTCCCGCGATGCGAGCGCCCTCATGCACCAGAGCACACTCCTTCTCTCCACTCACTCTCCGCTACTCCGGCCGCACCACCTGCTGCGGTTGCTAGGGGCGAGGATAAGCGCGCGCGCCCGCAGCTGTTGCTATGGGAGAGGGAGTGAGAGCGGACAGATAACACCTGCCGGCGCGCGGACACCTCCTCAACCTATCCTCCTCCCCGCGGACAACGCCGGACAATGCCAACTCCGGATGCCTGACATAGCCCGACTGAGAAATGCATTCGTATTTAAAAATTTAGCGCTGGCTGAGCTCGGCTATGCCAGGATATACGCAGCGTGAGCTAGGCGGCGCCGCTCACTCAGGCGGCACCGCTAAACTGAACGTTTCAGGCATGGCACTACTTGCCGGCGTCAAGTCTTTCATGTGTCACAGTCTTTCACACATGTCGCACACATACCCAAACGGATTGTTTACGAAGTCTGTCTCGAAGGTCCGAGTCGCAGTGGCTCTTTCGCTAAATTTCACCGTATAGTCCAGGAGTCTCAAAGACGCGGCCCATGGGCCGCATGCGGCCCGCACTTGACTATGTTTTTCTCATATTTTTTATTTTTTATTCATGAAAGTCACAGTTTCGCCGCAAGTGCGAAGCAATGAATGCGATAGTAAGAAATTGGTATGTCACACGAAGTTCAACGAGTAGCTCGATACTTGCAGCTTCCCCCTGAAGCACAAAGGAGGACGCTCGAAAGGGACGTGCAGGTGTACACAGGACAAAGTGAACAACTGTCACAGTTGTTACGCCTTTCTGTTTGAGCAACGTGCTGAAAATATAGAAAAAAATAAATATCACACAAGGCGAAGCAAGACAGCTTCAAAGAGACAAAAAAAATAATCAACGGTCTGGTGCTGACTTTACGTTTTTCATTTTGTTTTTGTTTTTTTTTCTTTTTTAGCGGCAAGCTCCGAAGTTTAAGATTTATTTATCAACTGTACTTTCAGCGAAAAGGACAGCTTTTGTCATTGCTCGCACCCCCCAATCCTTCAAATGCATTAAACTACCCACAAGGATTACTAAGCAATGTTAAATAATTAAGACATCGATCCACTTAGTCGTCATCACTTAGCTTAAAATTAAGAGTATGTGGAAAATGTATTCCAGTCTTTAGATTTGCGGGTAGGTTGCGCGCGGAAAAAAGTGCTACCATCGTCGAGTGTTTGTTTCCACTATGGTCCTACTAATAAAGACATGCATCCAAAAAAGAAGTTGCAGAGTATTCTTAGCACACGTTGTAAAGGTGTTCTGAATTTACGCAGAGATATTTTGACGTACAGCCACTGCTCATTCCCATTTCATTTGTTTGAAGCCATTTTAAAACAGCAACAAAGCCTCAACAATGCTGTGTTGTGGTTCTCTACATCGCTGAAGATCTCCCGCGAGCGACTGCGACGACTGCTGCGCTGTTATGGTCCCAACCTATTGCTGATGATATAAATTTTGTGCAAGAAATTCATATCTGCAAGACTTTAATGAGTAAAACTAGGGCATGAAAGCGCGCAGCTGGGGTGCAAAAAATGACTTTTAGGTTGTTTTTTTCATTGTTACCTTATAACTGGTCTCTACTTCTTGGTAGGGATGGACGCTTTGGTATCTTAACTGTTGGAATCTGAATCAAGCCGGCGTTGACTTTGAAACTGAATAGAGGCGGCGTTGACTGTCTTTGTCCTTAAGTTTATGGAAGAATTGATAGCCTTCGAAGGGCAGCATTGCGAAGAGGAGCGATATAGGGCCGTAGGTCCCGAACACGGAAGTCATTCACGTTCCCGCGAGCGTATGCTCTATGCTTGAATTACGCCTCAGTTTGATCCCTCCCGTCGACGACCTGTAATGCTGCCCCCTTGTCTGGGTTACCAGCCACATTGATTTACTGCTCGCTTGTAGAGTAAGGCCTTTCCGCGTGGGCTTCCCGCCTACTCAAAGCCACGAGTGCAAGCATCGACTTCACGACGTTCTTGTGCCTTCAGCCTCTATCATCCATGCATTCGCAATCGCGCCACAAAAAAAAAGGAGCAAGAATAAAGGAAAATAGGACGCAGGCCGGCTTCTTGTGGGACAAGATTAACGCGCGACGTGAATGGGTCGTTTCTGTCGCGACCTGGTGCAACGGGGCGCGTAGTTTACGATGACGCGACGAACCGTTATGCGGTCGCTGGTGGGAGGGGAGCGGGGCAGTTAGTGTCAGAGGCAATAGCTGTGTGGCGTCAGAATGAGTTAGATAGTGCACGCCACACTTGGTATTTCCTGCGAGTTCCTTACGTAATACTTGTCGCCGCGACGTCTATGGGGGGCGATGCGTTTTCGATAACGACGGGGGCGTGCCATGTGGCTCTGTGCATTTTTGTAATACATGCAGTGGCAAGCAGGTTAGAAGTGCTGTGGCCCGCTTTTCGGATGCCCAGTCTTGGGTGACCGCGCAACCCCAGCTTCACCGTGAACTTCCTTTATCAGCACCAAAAAAAAAAAAAAGAAAACGAGGCCTGCGCGGAAACCTGAGCGCATTCCCAGCGAAAGCTGGAAGAGCGGCATAGCTCGTTATACACTCTCCTGGGGCTACTAATACAAGTACACTTGCGAGGTACCCACTGCGCCAGAAATAATCATTTTTGTCAAGTTGCGAAGCACCCACTACGCCATTATTCGACATTCTGAGCAGAAGCGCGGTACCCGCTACATATCGGGAGGCATCATGTGCACTTTCTTGATGCAGTGGCTGATGACGATCAAGAATTATGGCTGAGCCCTTTGTAATGGGTTGGAAGCTTTAAGCTAGTTACGGAATTCGTACTGTGTGACACGCGGTCGTTATTTTACCTCCTACCGCGCTATATTACATATTGTCACGTTATTATGAATACCAGGGAACCTCTGTCTAGCGGAACACCAGGACATCGAACTCAACCGATCACTTGAAACGCGACTTCATCTTTTTCACTTCCTTGTCCGCTCTTCTGTTTCACAGTGGCACATACACACAGTGACATAGCGCAATCTCAATCTATGCCCGTGGCAATATGTTAACGTGACAGAGAGAGAAAACCTTTATTGGGGCCCTGAGGAAATGGATTAAGGGGGTCTTATGGGCTTCCTTGGCTACTAATGCAAGTACACCTGCGAGGTACGCACTACGCTATAAATCATCATAGGTTTTGTGAAGTATGAAAGCATCCAATAACGCATTATTCGTCATTCTGCGGAGAAGTACTGCGCCTGCGATACACCTGTGAGGAATTATGCGCACTTTGTTGACGCTGTGGCTGATGATGATGAAGAATTATGTCGGAGCCTTTTTAATGGGTTGGAATCAGTCAGAGGCCAACTCTTTACGCATTTCGCATTGTGTGACCCTGGTGACAGAATTCGCATCGTGTGACGCCGGGTTGTTATGATAGATTAAACATGTTAACGTTGTTACTTCCCGACATGAAGCCTGTATAGGGTCTCCTTGCGAAGGAGTTTGAAGCACCGTCCTGGCTCTGATGTCGTATAAGTATAGATGTCAGAGCCAATACCGGTGCTTGAGACTCCTCCGCAAAATAGACTCTATACACACTTGATATCTCCAAGTCCAAAAACTTTCTTTTTTAAATTACCCGCACGAAAACTCCCAGTAAGAACCTTTTAGAGGGCCTAGGTTTTTTGATGCTATGGGGATTCGATTGCCTAATCTGCAACCAACCGGATAGAACTGACCACGTTTTTCTACACTGTTAGCAGAGGGTGTAATTTTGGAACGTCTTACAGAGGACATTAAAGAACAAATTTCCGTAGTTCAGTGCAGAGCACATTGGGCGTATACACCTCGTTCAAAGAAAGACTTGCTTCCACTTTCATCTCATGATTCTAAGCTTGTCAAACAGGCTCTGCGCTCTCCGCTATGAAGAATGCTCTTGTTAGATCATGTCAGCATCAAATCGCTTTAAGCTTCACCAATCAAGTTTGCTGATTGAAGAAGGTTTCAATCTGCAGACTTCTCTGACCGATTTTCTGACCTATTCCGCTTCTCTGACCAATTCCGGACCACCATAATACAGCGACAGCTCTTGCTGTAGATGACAGGGCAAGAGCGGCGGTCCCTATCTGCACGGTGTTTCGCACAAAATCAAGAAGGCTGCCGCTCGTGCCAGCGTAAGGGTGGTGTTCACGGTGCCAATCAAACTGGGACCACTGCAAGGAAGGGACCCCCCCCCCCCCCGGCCCAAATCTTTCCGTTTGCAAAACGCAACATGCGACGCGGTTTATGCCCTGCAAGACTGAAGTCGCTTATGATATACTAACGCCTTGCGCTGGTCGCTACGTTAGGCAAGCGGGTCGCCGCGTTAATGACGAGCTGCGAGGGGCACACGAACAATCCCACGGACAAAATTAGAAGCAATCTGCCTAATCACTGTGCCTAGTGAGGCTGTATTCCGAGTTTCGAACAGACGCACATTTACGCAGATATCGCGATTACCACCCCCCAGGAAACCTATCAAGCGTTCACGATTCATTCTATTGGGCCATCATGTGCAAGCGCACCGTCCATCGTACTAACCGCAAGGAGATTAATTATCTCCGTGTTTGAACGTTGCATATTCATGTACTATGTCGAGACGCATGCGTGGCGTTTCCCTTTTCCTCTTGTTTTTTTTCTCTTGCCGAGGAAGCGTAAATATATTTCAGAGAGCGACACTGGGCGATTTTGGAGACTAATCTGGTTGCTTCTAGGTTGTTTCTAGGCCTTAGCCTGGTGATGCAGATTGTTTCTAGGTTGCTTCTAGGTCGTTGCTAGGCTTTACATAGACGATTTTCCGCAGCGGCGCACGGGCGCTGCCATGTTTGATCACGTGACTGTAACTGGCCTTCCCCCAGCCAGTTGCCCCAGCCAACGCATTGGGTAGTATTGGGCCAACAAAGCGGCCGTGGCCGTGGTTAGAAGCCAACATAGCAGCACCCATGCAGACGCGACCGCCCGCTTCGAGGCGAACTCGCGCTTGCTACTCGCCCAGTGTGTTCACAGGAATAAATAAATGGTGAAATCAGCTATCGCTCGGTGTCAGCTCCCGCTGGGGACAAAGCATCAGGTATGTTCTGCCTTTATTATCGAGATTAGCGGCGTTTATTTAGCCATGCCTGCTAAGCCTTGTCTCCGAGAATTTGAGGATGAATCTTGCAAACGCTGCAGAATGCCGACGAATACATTCCTCTCAGAGCTTCAGGACGTAAATATAAAGCAAATTAATGCGCAGGTTACGCACTTACGGGCCACACAGCGCAGGACGACGACGTGATAAATTCGAAGCGGAAGGGAACTGCATCCACAGGTGCCGCTATGTTGACTTTTCCGGCGCTGCCATCTGCTCGCTTTTACTCGCGTGCGCGCAGACGCTATGGGGCTGCCGAGCAGACGACGCAACGCGGATGGAGACATATTGAGCAGCACTGCCAAAGGCCAAGGCATTGAGACGGCCGCGGTAGGAGACGGCCACGTTGCAGTGGTGGCGCCATCTAGTTTTGATTAAACAAACCAGCTGCGGAAAATCGTCTATAGGTGATGAAAGGTTGGTTCTACGTTGATTCTCTCAGCGAATTAAACGAGTCACAGACATGGTACGAATGTACAAACTCAAGAGAGAGGAACTCGCGTTGAGACCAAGCGTTCGCACCTCTCTACGGGCACGTCGTCGTTATCGCAGGCCTTCCATCGCTTCGGGGTCTTCTTGCAGTTGCCGTTGCCTTTCCTGTTCCTTAGTATTCTCGCTGTACGTACTCGGGGTCTTCGGCTCGTCGACGTCGCTTCGTAGCCACTTGTTTGGGTAACTGTTGCCTTCTTTGTTTTTAGTGGACCACTGGTGAGTAGGTATTTACCTAATTTCTGTGGCACATACCCGTTTATGATGATGATAGTTTGGTGATAGGCCGCATACTCAAACTGCGGCTAGCTGAAAATGCCTCGCTGTTAAAAAAAAAAAAAGGGAGAGGGGGAGAGACCAGCTGGAGATAAACAGTGCAAGGTATAAAGAGTTCTTAAAATGATGTAGACTACACTCTCACGGGCTGAGTGACGCCCATGCTTTTTGTTAATGAAAAGAAACTCTCTTTCCGATAAGTAAATAGATGCTGTAAAAATTTACAACATTTACAGCATTTGTAGCATTGCCATTTGGACTGCCTCATTAATCTCGAGGGTGATTTTGTAGTTACTTAATTGCGCCGATAACCATTTATTAATCAAGTGAAGGCGCATGCCTGCAGCTCCTACAGTGTACATGACCGGCTTCTCTATTCGGACAACTGATAAATGTTTACGATGTTTATTGGTTATGCACCCGCCTATTTGGTCCATATATTTAAATATATGCGCATATCATAAGCGGTGGGCGTTGGCGCATTCCTACGAGTTCGAGCAACGCTTGTGTATATCTTGCTTAGTCATAGAAGCAGGTTTATAATGTTTACTACTCTGTAATTAAAACAGACAGACTACTCTGCGACGGCAACCGACGCTGCCTTGACATGACGCCTCTACAAGCTCTTTTGCTAAAAAATACTTAAGCACTGGGATGCCCTTGTGGTAGAATGCGTGATTACCGCGCGTAATATGCGAGTTCTATTTCGCATATAACCATGACTTTCATTCTTTGCACTCATTTGGCTTTTTCGCTCGCCGGCACTGGATTTTCTGGGACATGGGCCTTTTAACGCAATCACGTTAATGTTTCCAGAACGTGTTCTCTCCGTTACTGGGTTGATAGGGACAGCGAAACGCTTGGGGCGCATATTCGCGTACCAGCGCCCGTGTAATGCGGGCATGAGCCACATGTGACTGGACGAAGGCGTGTCATATCGCGTGTGATATCACACGTATGCCATGTTATTCATGTCATGATCTGTTATTGCTGTTCGCGATACACTCACAACCTCAGATACTAATTTTGATGTATACCACGTTCAGGAGACTGCCACGACAGCGACCTGACGTAGGCAGATGGACAGTTAGATAGAAACTGCAAACGTGCCTTTGGTTTGCGGATGGAAGCTTCGCGTATAGTGCCCTGCACCCTAGACACGTATATTGCTTCGCCGTAAGAGTGTTGAAAGTGCTTTGGACATTTCTGGCCGTATTGTATAAAGTGCAGCATAATTTTACATGCCTGTAAGCTTGCGTGAAGTATATTTCTTTTCAAAGTTTTAAATGGCGTATTCACTCAGTTCAGCACGCATAATGTTGCGTACCTTGGAACTATACTTTACCTCTCATGTTGCTGAAATGCAACATAAATGATAGGGTCGGCTCTGTAAACGGTTTTATCGACCGCCTTAAGCGAACGCTTGGAGGCATGCAATGGACGGGCGCACATATACCCTGTAGGTGCTTTTAAGTGCGAAGTATTTCTTAGCGAACTGTAGGCACTTTGAGCGTTCCTATCTACGTATATATCTATCGATCTTTCTATCTATCTCTCCATTTATCTATCTAGCCGTCTACGTTTGGGTGCTCTCGTGATCGCCTCCTTAACAAGGGATAGACCAAAATTAGCATGGAAGGGTAAGAAGGTTTGACGAATATGTCTGGTTGGTCATATCATGAATAACGTGAAAACCCCGTCACGTAAGTCGTCAAACCCTTTCCTGCAGACACGTGTGGCACATACTCGTATGACACGGGCCGCCGAATGCGGGTATGCGCCACAGGTGATTGACAGTTTATATCTACCCAGGAATGGCGAGAACAGACATTGGTAATTTAAATGCAAGAACGTTAAAAAAGAAAACTGACATCCGCAGCGTCGACCAGACGAATGTAATTGGTAAATATCACGGTCCCAGCACGAATCGAACCCGAGCATTCTGCGTTGCAATCTAGTATTCTACCACAGAGCCACGCCTGGTCTCTATCTGCTTTAGAAAAAAAGTCACAGTTTCACCGCAAGCGCGAAGCAATGAATGCGATAGCAAGAAATTGGAACGTCACATGAAGATTGATAAGCAGCTCGATACTTGCAGCTTCCCGCTGAATCACAAAGAAGGACGCTCGAAAAGGACGCGCAGGTATATACAAAGGACGAGCGTGAACTACACTCTATCACAGTTGTCACGCCTTTGGATTTGAGCTACGCGATGTAACGGTCGACAACGGTAAACACGACGCTGATGATGATGATCAGAGTGACCTATATGTATGGCTCACACCCACTCTGGGGGATTGGCCAAGTAACGTATAACTCGACACTTTTCTTCTTTTAAAAGTGCGGCGCGCGCAATGACGCATCTGCGTTTCCTGCCACGCGGTGGCGTCTGACGAAAAGTGTGGGCGGTGTTATTTCTTTTTCCACATTACGAGTGGGCACAGAAAGGGGCCCCTTTTTTCATGCGCGTGCCAACGGCAGTTTTCAAATTGAAAGAATGTAAAAGTGTTGCGTAATAGAAAATACGCTGAAGATCCTGCGACATCTCCATACCGCCAGCGGTTAATGGTGCCTATAAATAGATACCGGCGTACATGGTATCTATTTTACGCCCACATGCACAAAGAATTACGCCCACATGCACAAAACACACAATTTCATGCATGGAGTGAAATTGTGTGTTTTGTGCATGTGGGCGTAATTCTAAAGTGATGAATTCTATTGGAATAAACGACAATATTTGATGGCTTTATTCCCATGTATTAAAGAAAAAGAAAAAAAAAAGAGAAAAAACTGGCCTGTGGTTAAATGGTCAAACGCAGCACGCTGCGGAGCGAGGGGTCGCTGGTTCGGATCCCCGGTCAGGTGCCTAGAACTTTTTTCTTGTGATTTATTTTTCTTTGTGCCATTTTTATATATATATATACATGCATATTGCCACGCGTGTTAGTTTGAAGTGCTTTGTTTAACCCCGCAAAGACTGTGAGCAACGCTTGGCGCAGATTGCGCCTCAGTGTTCGAGAAGCTTCACGTTTGTAGTAGATCGTTTTCTTAACATTGCGCACAGCACGCGAACACTCAAGATTATTCCAGAGCTTGTGCGACGACCAGTGATAAGCCTAGAATGTTCGACGCGGGATGTATAAAAGCCGGCGCGCTTCAACGATGATCAGTTAGTCGACGGCCGATGCTCTGTTCGCAGCTATCAGTGCCAGCGTGTATTGCTGTAATCTTACTGTCCCTTTACCGGCCACAAGTTCGGCCTAATAAACAGTTTCATCTCGGACACGTCGCCTGCTGCCTTCGTCGACGTCACACCCACGTGACATCTGGTGGAGGTGCCGCTTCTTTCATGTACCGGACGCCCCCGTCAAGCCGTGAACCCAGCGCCAGTCGGGAAGAAGACGTCGACGACAAAGCCGAGCAGCGAACAAGCCGCAGGCAACTAGGTCTACCGCCAGAGTACGGGCTTCTACCTGAAAAGACCCGGCAGACCAAGACCCTGACCTCGACCGCAGCGCCGATGACAGCCCCTGTGCCGTCCGCGCCCATCCTGCTGCGGCAACCCAAGGAACCACCGACCTTCCGTGGTTCAACACTTGAAGACCCGGAAAGCTGGCTCGAGGCATACGACCGAGTCGCCGCTTTCAATGCCTGGACCAGCGAAGACAAGCTTAGACATGTGTACTTCGCCTTGCAAGACGCCGCTCGTACCTGGTTCGAGAACCAAGAGCGAACCCTGACAACGTGGGACATATTTCGCACCAGGTTCCTTGCTGCTTTCACTAGCGTCATCCGCAAGGAGAGGGCCGAAGCGCTGCTTGAAACCCGCTCACAGCTCCCAAATGAAAACGTGGTGCTCTTCACAGAAGAGATGACTAGACTCTTCCGCCACGCCGACCCCGAAATGCCGGAAGACAAGAAAGTTCGCTTCCTCATGCGAGGAGTAAAGCAGGAGCTGTTCGCGGGTCTGATGCGGAACCCACCGAGCACTGTCCAGGAATTCATCTCCGAAGCGACGACAATTGAAAAGACGCTGGAGATGCGCACCCGACAATTCAACCACCGCTCGACGCCAGCGTACGCAGACGTTCAATCGCTCTGCCCCGACGACCTACGCGAAACGATCCGAGCGATCGTTCGGGAGGAACTGCGCAAGCTCTTACCCTCGCCGCAGCCTCAAGTGGACTCAATCGCTGACATTGTTCGCGACGAAGTTCAGCAAGCGTTGGGAATTCCCGAACAACCACAGCCCCAGCCGCAGGCCTTCAGTTACGCTGCTGCAGCCCGACGCTACGCACCCTCTCCACGCCCCCGTCAGGACGCCGCACAGCCGCACTACCGTCGCCAGACGCCACCGCCGCCACCACCACCGCCATCTCGCCCGCCTGCCGGCCAGCGGTACACGCCGAGGAAGACCGACATCTGGCGAGCCCCCGACCACCGTCCACTCTGCTACCATTGCGGAGAAGCCGGCCACACGTACCGCCGATGCCAGTACGGACAGATGGGGCTACGCGGATTCGCCGTCAACGCGCCGCGTCCGCAGCCAGGCGAACGGCCTCGCGACATCGACGACTACCTCTCCGGAGCACAGTGGCGAGAACGACGACCTTCCCGCTCGCCGTCGCCCGGCCGCTACATGTCACCGCACCGCCGGCAGTACACTGGCCCAAACCGGGGCCGGTCGCCTAGCCCGTATCCGGGAAACTAAGGGCAGCAACCGATGGAGGTGCGGTTGCTGTACGACGAAATGCCGAAGATCCTCCGCGGCCGCCGACGACGACAACGCGACGAGACCTGCAGAACACGACGCGAAGCAGACGAAGCCCTGCCGACGAAACTTCGCGGCCGCCGACGACGACAACGCGACGAGACCTGCAGAACACGACGCGAAGCAGACGAAGCCCTGCCGACGAAACTTCGCGGACCGAACAAGACCTGACGACGCAGCATGGAAGCACCGCAACAAAACGACGCAGCCGTGATCCGACGCCGCGACCTAACCGCAACGCAAGGCGACGGACTAGCGACCTCGACGTTCTTATCGACGGCCACAACGTCACCGCTCTCGTCGACACTGGGGCCGACTATTCCGTCGTCAGTGGGCCACTCGCCGCCAAGCTGAAGAAAGTAAAGACCGCTTGGAGTGGACCCGAAATCCGGACAGCTGGAGGCCACCTGATAACGCCGATTGGAGTCTGCACGGTGAGAGTCACCATTAATAACCGGACGTATCCTGCGAGCTTTGTAATCCTACAACACTGCTCCAGGGATGCCATACTTGGAATGGACTTCCTAAGTGACCACGGTGCCGTCATCGACCTGAGATCTGAGTCGATAACCCTAACCTCAGAAAAAGCGCTCCCGCCCCACGCGACGCCCGGGTACCCAGCACTGAACGTGATGGAAGAGCACGTCACCGTTCCGCCTCTCTCCAGCGTCATCATTTCCGTCAGCACCGAAGAACCCGCAGACTTCAAAGGCGTCATCGAGGGCGATCAGCACCTGCTTGTAAACCGTCAGATTTGCGTCGCAAGAGGCATCGCCGAGTTGCGTGAAGGGAAAGCAACAGTGATGCTCACGAACTTCAGCAACGAATACAAGCATGTGAGCAAAGGCATGACGGTCGCCTACATCGAAGAAATTGGGGAAGCCAGCGACGCCCTCACTCTCGCCGAGTTTCCCGAACATGCTACGACGAACCAAGCTCACCAACTAACTTTCGACGTCAATCCGAGCCTTCCGACGCATAAACAAGAACAGCTGAAAACCCTGCTCCTGCAATACAAGGACTGCTTTTCGTCGTCATCAAGAGTTCGACAGACCCCAGTCGCACAACACCGCATCATAACAGACGAAAGTGCCAGGCCACTACGTCAGAGCCCGTACAGAGTTTCAACGCGGGAACGCGAGGCCATAAAGAACCAAGTCGACGAAATGCTACGCGACGACATCATCCAGCCTTCAAAGAGCCCGTGGGCGTCACCCGTGGTGTTAGTGAAGAAAAAGGACGGAACCCTCCGTTTCTGCGTCGATTATCGCCGCCTGAACAAAATAACAAAGAAGGACGTGTACCCTCTCCCACGGATTGACGACACCCTGGATCGACTCCACAACGCGAGGTACTTTTCGTCGATGGACCTCAAGACCGGCTATTGGCAAATTGAAGTCGACGAGAGAGACCGAGAGAAGACCGCGTTTATAACACCAGACGGCCTCTTCGAGTTCAAGGTCATGCCCTTCGGTCTTTGTTCGGCGCCTGCGACTTTCCAACGGGTTATGGATACAGTACTGGTAGGATTGAAGTGGCAGACTTGCCTGGTGTACCTAGACGACGTCATTGTGTTTGCTTCAAACTTCGACGAACACCTCCGGCGACTTGCCGCAGTACTTGAGGCAATCAAGACCTCCGGCCTCACCTTGAAGCCTGAAAAGTGCCGCTTCGCATACGAGGAGCTCTTGTTCTTGGGTCACGTCATCAGCAAGTCCGGAGTACGCCCCGACCCTCAGAAGGCAGCCGCCATCGCTACATTTCCGCCACCCGCCGACAAGAAGGCCGTCCGTCGATTTCTTGGCCTGTGCGCCTATTACAGGCGGTTCGTCAAAAATTTTGCCCGCATCGCCGAGCCACTCACTAACCTGACCAGAACCGACGTCGAGTTCAAGTGGGAAACGCCACAAGAGGAAGCATTTCAAGAACTAAAACGACGCCTGCAAACGCCTCCGTTACTTGCGCATTTCGACGAACACGCCGAAACAGAAGTGCACACCGACGCAAGCAGCGTGGGGACTCGGCGCCGTCCTTGTGCAGAGGACGGACGGGCTGGAAAGGGTCATCAGTTATGCTAGCCGGTCGCTATCCAAGGCAGAGGCCAACTATTCCACAACAGAAAAGGAGTGCCTCGCCATCATCTGGGCTACGTCAAAGTTCCGCCCCTATCTCTACGGGAGGCCCTTCAAAGTTGTGAGCGACCACCACGCCTTGTGTTGGCTAGCTAATTTGAAGGACCCTTCAGGTCGTCTCGCAAGATGGAGTCTAAGACTTCAAGAATTCGACATTACCGTCGTTTACAAGTCCGGACGAAAGCACTCTGACGCCGACTGCCTGTCTCGCGCCCCCGTCGAGCCGCCACCCCAGGAAGACCAGGACGACGACTACTTCTTGGGAGCCTTAAGCGCCGATGACTTCGTCGAACGACAGCGAGCCGATCCGGAACTCAAGGGCCTTGTGGAATACCTCGAGGGCAAGGCCACCGTTGTTCCAAAGGTGTTCAGACGAGGACTGGAGTCGTTTTTCTTGCGAAACGGCATTCTCCTAAAGAAAAACTTCTCGCCACTTCGGGCCAACTACCTCCTCGTAGTACCTTCCACGTTACGTCCAGAAGTTCTGGACGCTCTCCATGACGACCCGACTGCTGGACACCTTGGACTTTCCCGTACGCTAGCGAGGGTACAAGAAAGGTATTACTGGCCTCGCCTCACTGCCGACGTCAGCCACTACGTAAAGACTTGCCGAGATTGTCAGCGACGGAAGACACCTCTGACTAGGCCAGCTGGACTTCTGCAGCCCATCGAGCCACCTCGCCGGCCGTTCCAACAAATCGGCATGGACTTACTGGGGCCCTTCCCGACGTCGAATTCCGGAAACAAATGGATTGTCGTAGCTACTGACTACCTCACCCGCTACGCCGAGACGAGGGCCCTGCCCAAAGGCAGAGCCGCCGAGGTAGCAAAGTTCTTCGTCGAGAACATCGTCCTGCGTCATGGCGCCCCAGAGGTCCTCATTACTGACAGAGGTACGGCCTTTACCGCGGACCTAACTCAGGCGATCTTTGGATACAGCCACACAAGCCACCGCCGGACCACCGCGTACCACCCACAGACCAACGGCCTCACCGAGCGTCTAAATAAGACCATTGCCGACATGCTGGCCATGTACGTCGACGTCGAACACAAGACGTGGGACGCCATCCTTCCGTACGTGACCTTCGCGTACAACACGGCCGTACAAGAAACGACGCAGTTGACGCCATACAAGTTGGTCTACGGACGGAGCCCGGCAACGACGCTCGACGCCATGTTACCAAACGTGACCGACGAGGAAAACATCGACGTGACCACCTACCTACAGCGCGCCGAAGAAGCACGACAGCTCGCCCGCCTACGGATCAAAAACCAGCAGAGGACTGACAGTCGCCGCTACAACCTTCGACGACGTCACACGGAATACCAACCCGGTGACCGTGTATGGGTGTGGACGCCAATACGCCGACGGGGACTCAGTGAGAAGCTTCTTCGACGATACTTCGGACCATACAGGGTACTTCGACGCCTCGGCGCACTCAACTACGAGGTTGTCCCTGACGGCATTACGAACTCTCAGCGGCGCCGTGCGCGACCTGAAGTCGTCCATGTCGTGCGCCTCAAGCCATATTACGCGCGTTAGTGAACCTGAGGACTGTACTTTTGCTTCATTATTGTACTTTTTTGCTTGTGCTTATTGTTTATTGTGCTTTCTTTATTGCTCTTATTTATTGTTGCATGCATTGCGCCCCCCCCCCCCGTGTTCTGTTTTAAGCATCGGGACGATGCTTTTTCAGAGGGGGGCATTGCCGCGTGTTAGTTTGAAGTGCTTTGTTTAACCCCGCAAAGACTGTGAGCAACGCTTGGCGCAGATTGCGCCTCAGTGTTCGAGAAGCTTCACGTTTGTAGTAGATCGTTTTCTTAACATTGCGCACAGCACGCGAACACTCAAGATTATTCCAGAGCTTGTGCGACGATTTGCCGTGCTACCTTGCTTTTGCTTTTTCCCAAGACCGCCTCCAAAATTTCCCGTGCTACCTTGTTTTTGCTTTTTCCCAAGATTCTTGGGAAAAAGCAAAAACAAGGTAGCACGGGAAATTTCGGAGGCGTTTTTCATACAGAAGCGGGGTAGCAATTGTGTAAGCGAAACTTCAATCAACCTGTACGAGTCGGAAGTGCGGTATCTAGAATGTGTCCGATAGTGTGATTAGGTAGAAGATGGCTTGAGCATGTTGCGCATGCGTTGGCGAGAAAGGGGTTTATATTACCCTGAATTCCTCAAGGAATAAACCATTGCAAGTGAGCGCCCGTCCTGTCTATGTGTTTATTCTCATGTGTGGTCGTAAATTCGACGCGTAGTTGACTATTGAATTCCGCTATATATAAGCTTGTCGCTTATGGTGTTGGTAATTCCCATGTTACTGCATGTTGGCATCCTTACGCAACTGTAAACAAGTGGTTATATAAAACATATGCGACTGTTCAACATACTCGTATGTGCCTAGAACACATGTATATTTCTTTAGCGTCATTTCGTAACGTTTCGCTCAATAAAAAAATTACATGTGTTTTTCTCCGCAATGAGCTACAAATGGCGCGGAAAAGAACCCGCGAAAAAAATATTTAGTCATGCTTGTTTCACTGCTTTCGCAGTCAATGCAACAACGAAAGACAAAAATGAGACAATGAGCTGTTTTATTTTTTCGATATACATATAAAGTTTCTGCATTGTTTCGGTGAATTCACTGTGAAATGTCAAATACACGTGCAACCGCGTTGTCGTATCTCATACAGCTTCATTGTGAAGCTACTACTCCAACGGATGCGATAGATGACTGGCACTGCATGTACCAGCGCACACAGCACATTGTGGAAAACCGCGGCACAAAAAGATGGCAAATAGTTAGTCACACGTGAGTGAGAGGATGAAGATGGACGCATATGGCAAATACGTACAAGGTGAAATAAAAACACACGTCTAAAATATGGCATGCAAATAATTTCACCGCCATGTCATGTATCATCAAAGACTCATTTCGAGCCGCATTGCGCAACAGCCGCAGGCATCACGCCGAGGCGCCGCGGACCGCCTTGCCGCTAACGAGTCGGCGAGTTCTCTGCAAGCGACGTCGTATTGCTCGAGCAAGCGAACGCGGGGCCGAACGCGTAGCTTCTGCCTCCAGCGAACTTCGAATAGAAGAGCTAGCGAACGCGGGGCCACCGCCGAGCTGCTTCCGAGTGAGCGCCGAGGAAGCCGATGGTTGTAGCAGTAATAGTGACCAATTTCAACAAAGTTCCTCGAACGAGCGGCAGAGTACAGCGAGCGAACGCGGGGCCGCCGCCATGAACGGCGCAAAGCTGATTCCGAGCGAGCGCCGAGGAAGACGACCGTAATGGCGACAAATTTCCACCAAGTTCCTCCAGCGAGCGGCAGAGTACAGCGAGTGAACGCGAGGGGTCACCGCCACAACGGCGCCGAGGCCGAGCCGCCGAGCTGCTTGCCGAGTGACGGGGAAGTCAACGGTAATGGTGACCAACTTCCACAGAGTTCCGAAGCACAGCTTAAGTCGGCTAGTTAAGGTCCCCGCCAGCTGCCGGTGCACTTCAAGCGCGCGACATACAACCAAGCTCGTTGCCGGCAACCGCAAATGCGTTCTTCACGAGTCGCACCGCGGCGGCAAGGCCTCTGCCCAATATCGCGAGCCCGCAGCTCATCACCGCGGCGAACACTCCATGAACGAGCGTTCGGACGGCCAACAGCAATGGCGGCCGATTTCCAGGCAATCACAAAGCACCGGCGAGCTCACACCCAAGCCGACCTCTTCGTGGTGCATTTCGTGCGCGCGATACACAACACGATCGAGCCCGTTGCCAAAAAGCGCGATGCGTTTCGCGCACGCGACAGGTACGGCATAATAAAGTATGTTCAGTTGTGAAAGAATCCGGTGCCGATTTCTTCAGAGTCAAATTGAAATCATCTATCCGATGGGCAGTGGCGTAGCCAGGGGGGTGGCACACCGGGCCCGTGCCTCCCCCCCCCCGAATTTTTTTTCGCCATGGTATACAGAGCGAAAAATGACCATTTCAAGGAGGTGCCCCCCCCCCCCCCCGAAAAAGACTTCTGGCTACGCCCTTGCCGATAGCCCTACTGTGTTCTCTGCCGCCATTTCCAGCCGGTGGCGACGCAGTGCCGCAGTGCCTTGACTACACCAGAGATATACATCACGGCGTCGACGGCGTCACGGCGTGTCGAGACCAGCTCCTGACTTAACAGGTGCGGCGAAACGTAAAAGCAGCACCATGCACACGCTCATCCACGCATACGTGCATATCTTCTAAAGCATCGCCGCGTAGTTGGCTTAGTTCCTAGATCGTCGAACTCTCCGAGCGCGGCCCAACGCGCCGCCACGAAAACAAGCGAGAAGACTAACCCATGAGCGAGGAAGACGGTTAGTTCCCTTGACAACGGATTGCACACGTGACGTATCACTGCACACGGCCTGCATCTCCAGCCAGGTTCATCCCATTGGAGACTAACTGGTTTGCACACTGCATGCATCCCTCTGTGGTTGCTCCTTCAACGGCCTATCCGTTCATCGCGCGCGCCCATTGGGCTCCGTTACTCCTCTTTCGTGTAATTTTGCCTTACAGTGTATGTCTTTGTTAACGCGCGGACACAGGCTTGCCAGTTTGTTTCTTGTCGAAAATTGCACTTGTACGCTGTACCTATTGCCAACATGTTTTGTATGCCAACTTGTGCGCATATGGAATGACAGCCATTTTCCCGCGCTTCTTTGACTCGGAACTGGCTCTCTCTTTTCTGCCCTTTATTTCTCTGGCTAAGACCATGCACACTGAGAAAATTAACTGCGTCGGGTAACCTGACTTCTGGAAGAAACTACCACTAATATGATTACCACACGATTTTTGCAAAGCTGACATGAGACAAGATTTAACTATTTCCCTCTTTACTATCTTAGAGTCCCCGGACGCATAATTAGCACTGGCTTAGCACTTCTTGGATGGTAACACCAGCAAATGTGTTCCCTATTGAGGACCAACTTTAAATCCAAGAACTGCAACTCGTTATTTTTAGGAAGCTCTGTAGTGAAATTAAGGCCCATGCTATTCTCCTTAAACACCTTTAAAACATTCACTACCTCTCGAGATGAGTCTGTGTTATGTGTGAATATCAGGAAGTCATCTACATACCTGAAGATATGTTTAGCAATTCGAGAAATGTGCCGCTCAATTCCCCCTGTCAAATTTACTCAAAACTATTCACTCAGAATAGGCGTGACAGACGACCCTATACAATCCGACATCACTGGATGTATAACTTATTTTCCCATGATACAAAAGTAGACCTTAAATATAACGACAGGAAATCCAGGAATGCTGCTACGTTGACACGGGATTTCTCGCAAACTTTCATTTCTTCATTTTAAATAGTTATGCATTCCCTCACATTCACCATCAATATGTCGTGAGAGATAAAATAAAACAAACCCTGAATGTCAATTCTGTAAGCGTAGCTAGCGCACGAATTACATTCTGAAAAAAAAACTTTGTGAATTGCATCCGAATTTTTTAAACGATAAGGATCATTCAAAGTGAGGCCTTCCAAGTTTTTCTGCAGATAACTGGACACTACATTTTGCCAGGTATCCTTCTCAGAAACTATAGCCATAAACGGAAAACCAGACTTGTGTGCCTTGATTGAAAAGAACACCTCTAATTTCAGTTTTTTCACTTTTTTCACCTGAGATGCCAAGTCCTGTAAATTTATATCATTTAGTAGAGCCTGCGCTGTTTTTACGACACTCTTCCTTTCTTCTGAGGCTGGTACAAAATTATTTTGTATCGCTGCAGCACCCTTTTGACATGCACCCTTCTTTATCTGCCACAGCTAAACGCAATTCATTCGCAGCCATAAATACACAGACGGGTTTCAGTTTATCTTGATTGTTAATAGCATTTTTAGTTGAAGCAATGACGTCCACACATTCAGCAACGCACCTTGCTTTCTCGTCCTTGGACGCTTCAAAGTAACCTGGAATGCCTACTGCAAGTACAATTGCTAAGTTCCCGCTATGCAAGAATTCTTCCTTATGCGAATCAGCGAAAGGTCCACTATGCGTATATAAGGCAACGCGCGAACCTACGCCGCTGTTCAGTTTGGTGGTACATTTGCTGACGATTATTTAATATCTGAGCGCTTTGTAATCAGTGGGCCTTTAAAACACCCACTCGTTGCGCGATTCACATATTTCAACTGCTGGCGCGATTCTACGCTCTTGCCACGCAATTTTACATGCGTTAAGAGACTCCTTCCACTACATGACATTCATACAGACTTTTTTTTAATGCGAAGCATTTCTTAGCGAACTTCGGCGACTTTGAGCGTGTCTATCTATCTAGCTATCTATCTAGCCGCCTACGACTTTGTGCTCTCCTGGCCGTATCGTTAATGGGATTTATGCCAAATTTGGTATGGCATAACATGGCTGTATGAAGAACATAAATGGCTGGTCATATCATGAAAATCATGACTAACTTGTCATGAAAAGTATGATTTACATGCCACGCTCATGGCGCGCTCGCGGCCGTTTCGTTAGCTTGATATACACCAAACTTGGTATTGAGTGACATGACTGTATGACGAACATAAATGACAAGTGGTAATATGGAAATCATGACGTCATGTGCGACGTGACTTGCATGCCGCGCTCATGGCGTGCTCGCGGCCGTTTCGTTAGCTTGATATACACCAAACTTGGTATTGAGTGACATGACTGTATGACGAACATAAATGACAAGTGGTAATATGAAAATCATGACGTCATGTGCGACATGACTTGCATGCCACGCTCATGGCGTGCTCGCGGCCGTTTCGTTAGCTTGATATACACCAAACTTGGTATTGAGTGACGTGACTGTATGACGAACATAAATGACAACTGGTAATATGGAAATCATGACGTCATGTGCGACATGACTTGCATGCCGCGCTTATGGCGTGCTCGCGGCCGTTTCGTTAGCTTGATATACACCAAACTTGGTATTGAGTGACGTGACTGTATGACGAACATAAATGACAACTGGTAATATGGAAATCATGACGTCATGTGCAACATGACCTGCATGCCACGCTCATGGCGCGCTCGCAGCCGTTTCGTTAGCTTGATAAACACCAAACTTGGTATTGAGTGACATGACTGTATGACGAACATAAATGACAAGTGATAATATGGAAATCATGACGTCATGTGCGACATGACTTGCATGCCACGCTCATGGCGCGCTCGCGGCCATTTCGTTAGCTTGATATACACCAAATTTGGTATTGAGTGACATGACTGTATGACCAACATAAATGAGAAGTGTTAATATAGAAATCATGACGTCATGTGCGACATGACTTGCATGCCACGCTCATGGCGCGCTCGCGGCCGTTTCGTTAGCTTGATATACACCAAACTTGGTATTGAGTGACATGACTGTATGACCAACACAAATGAGAAGTGTTAATATGGAAATCATGATGTCATGTGCGACATGACTTGCATGCCACGCTCATGGCGCGCTCGCGGCCATTTCGTTAGCTTGATATACACCAAATTTAGTATTGAGTGACGTGACTGTATAGTGAACATAAGTGGTAGGCGGTAACATGCAAATCTTGGCATCCATGTCATCTACAACGCCATTTACATGCCACGCTTATGGTGCGCTTACGTCCAGTTCGCTAGCTTGATATACACCAAAATTGATATTGCGCGACGAGAGTGTATGACGAACATAAATGACAGGTCCTAACATGTAAAACATGACATGCAAATTATGTAAAGCATGATTTGCTCCTTCCCTGGCTGCTTCGCATTACATCGATTCCCACAGTGCGTGGGATCTGCCGGCCTTTTTTTTTCTGAAGCAGTTGAAAGAAGTCTCTGGGATAGAACACCTGCTTGCCACGCAAACGGCTTGGATTCGATTCTCACTTGAACAGAAGAACATCATTATTTATTTTATTTGCATCTTTCTCATTTTTTTCCTCATAGACAAGATGATAATTTTTCGATCACAACCAACGACGCCATCTCCGACGCCGACGCTGACGTCCGAATTTCTTCAAAACGAGCGTCCTGCTTTAATACTGTCGCGTTCAAACCCGACGAACGTTTGGTTGAGCTACCTGTCTTTAATTCCTTCCTCCTCCTCCTCCAATGATTTCGAATGCATGAAATTCGACCAAATTGACCAGCAGAAGCGGCAGCGAGCGCGTAGCAAGGACACCAACAAAAGGACGCAAGTGTTCACGACAATGCTTGTAGTCATTAATAAATGTATGTGCGCCAAGCGAGCTAAAATATTAAAGGGACATTAAAGGGAAATATTAAGTCGACGTTGAATGCTGAAATAGCTGTCCAGAAACCTCGTAGTGCTACTTTCGTGCCAAGGAAACGCTTATTTTGAAATAAAATCACGTTTTAGTGGTCCGCATCGCGTTAGCGCACTTAAAATCACCCGCCTAAGCGGAATCTCTGATGTTACTGTTTCTGTGCCCAACGTTGCCCGCCTTTACAGCGCGGCCGCTGACACTAGCAGCAGCAGAGCGAAAGTAGCGGGAGCCACAGCAGCAATAACGGCCATTGAACAATACTCTGCTTGCTTGGTGCAACTGGGCTCCGCTAGATGGCGCCACCTCTCCAGCCTAACCAAGCGAAAACGCAATTTTTGAACCACTCGCGCCTTTCCTGATAGTAACGCCAGGCGGTTCCTTTTTCTATGAATCAAACAGAAACGGACAAGGAGCATTTTATCACGTGTTGTAATGCACGGAAGCTTCTCTTTTTTACTACACCTGGTTTGATTACCAGTGATTAATTGTAGCCGGTAGTTGTGATGTCATTGGGATCGTTTCCTAGATCTCCCACTCGTAGCGCATGTGGTGTCATACATTTGCCTTAATTTCTCGATTAGTAAAGCACTGCTGTTGATAATATTGACGTTTTAGACATTCCCAAACATTGATCTTTCACTCTGACGCAAATTGTTATTTGCCTTTAGTGTCCCTCTAAGTGCAGCCCGTAGAAACACCAAGTGCCGTTGATCAATGGATGATTTAACGACGCTTAATCATTGTGGTTGTCCCGGAAGAATATGCCACTTGCGCTCCTCGCGTTTTGTTTTCGCCGGGGAAATCTCACCAATTTGGCGAGAATTAATCACTCCGCTAAAATTAACAGCGGTCGCTTTTTGGAAATCACAAGGTGGCCGTGGGTCCCTCGATGGAAGGGCTCGAGTTCTCCCGTTTCATGCTATCGCCTGTCTCCACTAATAAAAAGTTAATTAATCTAATTTCTTAATTAGTGGCGTAAGTGATGTCTCTAGCCGTAGTATGATGTCTGCCGCTACAGAAAAAAAAATAATTATGAAGGAAAGAAGCGAATTTCGCTATTCGTTAATTCCGAGGATTTTTGGTCGCATTTTTTAAACAGCCCGTATGCGGAACAGGTGCACGCTGCAAATTATGGTGTGAACCCAAACAAGATGCTTGCAACCTCCGCAAAATTCTGGTGTAAACCTGCAAGATGTTTGAACACATTGTCGCATCCCATATCTACAATCACTTAGAATCTAATAATTTCTTATTCCCAAATCGGCATGGATTTTGAAAAGGCTTATCCTGTGAGTCACGGTTATTTGAATTCACTGCTGACCTTCATTACAACATGACCAATAACTTGCAAATAGATTGCATCTTCCTAGACTTTTCTATAACATTCGAACGCGTAGCACGTTGCCGACAAATATCAAAACTTTCTGCGCTCAGATTAGATACGCTAACTTTGTCGTGGGCCCGCAGCTTCCTTTCTAACCACCAGCAGTTCACCGTTGTTGATGATTACTTCAGTCCTCCCTCCGACGTCACGTCTGGAGTGCCGCAAGGTAGCGCCCTTGCTCCTTTACTATTCTTAATTTACATTATTGACCTGCAAAATAACATGGCTTTTATACGAGAACTAACAGACAATGATGCCAAGGAAAGTATAGGGATGCTATAAGTAATCGTAATGTAAATGTGAAGAAAGAAAAGTGGACGAAAAGATAACATGCCAACGGCAGGGACCGAACCTGCGACCTTCGAATAACGCATCCGATGCTCTACCACTGAGCTACGGTGGCGGTCTTTTCCTCGTCCGCTTTATAGGGTTATATGTGCATTTTAACGTATCGCGTCAGTCAACGCCGCCTGTTGCCATATCGGCGAGTGTGGAACACTCTTCTTACCTGTTGGCGTCACGTAGCACGTGACCTTATTACGAGCTGGCAGCTCACTAATAATCCTTTGCATACTACCGAAGGCATCAAGTGTGCCAGAACGAGACCCTCGCTATGAATGAAGGAAAGAAGTGTAAATTTAAGGGCTCGTTCGCTCTGTTCAACACAATAATAATAATAAGAACTACCAGAATATCAGGGGGAAGCTCCTTATGGCATCACCTGGGTGGTTCTCGGTTGTCCATGCATCCTGAGTAGCCAGTAGGCACTGGATTTCGACCTCCAAAGTAGTGCCTGTGTGAGATGTCTCCTGTGCGTGATTAAACAATAAAAAAAATTCACAGCGTACATGTAAAATTAAAGTGAGCTGCAAGTCGCCATGACTCTCATCGACCCTTTAGTATAAACGCGCCCGATCTCACGTCGTTGATGATGTACTGCACAGAATTTGCGGAAGATTACCGGTTTACCGACGAACCTCCGAAGCTTCGCCCACTCATCATCATTCACTCCGTGGATATGGTGTCGTCATCTCCAGTTCTCGTCTCGTTTCCGAGAGGGCGCTGTCCCATAGACATGCGTACAATATGGCGGTTGGGTGAAGGTACGCTTGATGGCGTTGGCGGTGCAGCTGCTCTCCGATTGCGCGGGGATCTCTCATTCCCCGGATCGCCGTACGAGGGCGCTTGCCGGATCGTGCTGCTTGGCGGACCATGGACGACGACCGGTCGTTGAAGTTTGAATAAAATTTCACACACACTATCGCTTTGATTACTGCTGGGCAATACCACTGAAGATTTCACGGTGTAACCATGATTGCTTCAGTCACCATAACTCTCATCGACCCTTTAGTATAAACGCACCCAATCTCACGTCGGTGATGATGTACTGGGCAGAATTCACGGAAGATTCACGGTTTACCGATGAACCTCCGCAGCTGCGCCCACTCATCATGATTCACTCCGTGGATATGCTGTGATTTTTTTGTTGAACCAAGTAAACGAGCCCTTAAATTTAGACTTCTTCCTATCATATCTTCTGTACATATTTCTTCTGACGACTGCATTTTTTTATCTTCCATAAAAAGTGCTGATGATCACCTATCCCTCCAAAGTCACATGGATCGCATTATCAACTCGTGTAAAACACGGCTAATGACTCTTAACATTTCAAAATGTGAAATAACCTCATTTACCCGTAAATCAGTTCGCTCTTTCCTGACAACATCAATAACGACACATTGGCGAGAACCACGCGGTAGAAGTACCTAGGCATTCACCTCACCCAAAATCTTTCTTCGGTCGATCATATAACCCACAATTTCTAGCAATGCTTCCAGGTCATTAGGATATCTTCATGGCAACCTACAAACCGCTACTCCTCACGTGCATAAACAAACCTACCAAACAATTGTCTGACGCCAGTTAGACTACGCGTCATCCATCTGGTCACCTCATCAAAAATATTTAATAGACAAGTCAGAAGTGATCCAGAACAGAGCTTGTCGTTTCATCTCGCGGAATTATAACAAGTCCAGTGTAACCCAGTTAAAGCTTGAACTTTCACTCCATCCACTAACCCGCCGAGACGTTGCCCTTTTATCTCTTTCATAAATATGCACATGCCACTCCGTCACCGCTAGCACAACTGCAACGTCCCTTTCACTTATCGAACACATTACGTTATGACTTCATCGACTACCGCCTTTGCGGCACCACTAACGCTTTTAACTTGTCGTCACTGCCGCGCGCCATACGCCTGTGGAACGATCTTCCGAAAAACATCGGCCTACAGCTTTGTCACGATTAATTTCGTGAGCATTTACATTTCACTGGTAATACTTAGCTGGTCCATTTGCTCGCTTGATTCATGCAACCCTCTTTTCTTTTTCATTTCTTTTATTTCATCAGCAAAATGATGCTGTCGTTTTAAGTTTTGTTTATTATGTCACCGGTATCCCAACTAGTACCGGTAACTTAGGAGTACTTGTTGCTGGGCTAGTTGGTTCATCATAATGAGGGAAACTTTCAGACGCCTAAAACACCGCAAGAAGAACGAAGCACAGGGAAAGAGCGTCACTCGCAACTGATTTATTCGCAGGAGAAACGCAGGAAATATATATGCCCCACCACACATGCGCAAACCGCACTGAGTCACCTGGTCACACACATCAAAAACACGAGGTCACTGAACACGAGGTCACTGAAAAGTTGAAGGGCACAAGAAAAAAGCAGACAGCCCATGGTCAAACGACCTAGGTTGTACCTTATGTTCATAAGGTAGCGCACAACCTCAAGAACGTGGCTAACAGGTACAATGTGCCGGTAGTTTTTCCTGCGCCACGAAAGTTGGCTGGCCTATGCCCTACGTATTTCTAAACCACCGAGGGTCTCCACTTGAGGGAAGAAACACGCTTCGACGTATGTGGATTGCTCGGTGGGCGTGGTGTATGAAATCCCCCTTAGTTGTGGCCGGGTTTACATCGGCCAAACTGGTCGGTGTTTGAACGTCAGAGTTAGGGAACATGAACTGTCACTTCGAAATAATTCGGCAGCACATTCGCCTGCACACTGCCATTCCTGTTCTTGTGAGGCAAGGCTTTTCAAGCGTCTCTGTTCTTGCCAAAAGCTCAGATGCTCTGGCCCGGGAAATTATGGAAGCGTTTTGGATAAAGAAAAACGGCGACTTGTGTATAAGTGACACATCAGTGGTTTTGCGCATGTCTGAGTTTCAATTTTGCTCTTCGTTGCTTGAATAGATATGCCTTTCCAGTGACCTCGAGTTTTTGATGTGTAGTGACTAGATGATGCAGTGCTGTTTGCGCATGTGTGGTGCGGCATATATATTTCCTGCGTGTCTCCTGCGAATAAATCAGTTGCGAGTGACGCTCTGTCCCTGTGCTTCGTTCTTCTTACGGTGTTTTAGGCGTCTGAAAGTTTCCCTCATTAGTACCGGTAAACTGTGCATTTCGTTAACCGCGCTTGTGTTCGATGAAACACACTGTCGCATTTCTTTTTCGCGTTTCAAACTTGCCGATTTATCATGTTTTATAATCTAATATCAATATAACTAGTTTTGTACTTAGGCCTAAACATATTTTGCGGTACTTGCTTATTGGGCTGCAGAAATTAGCGTCATTTCCTCAACTAACCACTACTACGACTGCTACTTGCCTTCGTTTTTGAGGTTAATCCAATTTGTTCGTACTTTTGTATCTGACCCCGCTTACACAATGCATCTGCAAGGCATGTAAGCTATTTAGAAATAAAGATAATAAAAAAAATTGAAACGGAGTGCTCATACCGATCCAGGGAAGGAGTGTAGATTGTGTAGGCTTATAGAGTGTAGGCTTGTAGATTTTGTGGTAGGCCAAAAAAAAAATTGCAGTAGTAGCCGCGCTCCTTTCCCCAAGCAAAACACCTGTTATCGGCAGCCGGAAAATTGGCTTCGAAGCGCAACTGCTATTTGAGTTTTCGTCGCCTCGAGTGCTACTTGCTTTCTGACCAACATCAATATCACTTCCGCTGCAGGGTGTTGACTCCTCTTTGACGTGCCGCCGGTGTTTCGTAGTTCACTCAGAACAGTGAAAATGGGCGCGCCTTCGTTTCAACAAGGGCGATGCCCATCCGTCATAGTCTCGTTGTGCAGCTGAAGCCATTGTTAGCTTTGTGCCACTGCGACTCGGGCTATTGTTAACGAGGCACGCGAGTGGTTGGCACTCGAAATTAGAACACTGAGACCGCAAAGTGGGGAACTTTGTGGGCGAGAAGCTATTGTTTCGGGTTCCAGGAATCTCGGGTGTACTACTTCGACCCAGTCGTTCATGCACACAATGCTGGCCTCCGTATTTCAACGCCATGCACGATTGCCTTGTGTCTACTAGTTTGCTTTTCTGCTGCCTTTGCAGGTTTGACGGCATATTCGCCGCCAATAAAACGCACACTGAAGAAGACGAGAACGGTAGTGCCGCCCGTGCCGTCCACCTCGTCTTCTTCTTCTGCGTGCGCCTCTTTCGCAACAAATATGCTTTCAAACATACAATTAGGCCAAGTCTCCTTTGTAGGCTTGATTTTTGGACTGACAACAAAAGCACGCAGAACTATGCGTCTTGCATCTACAGTAAATACTCGTAAATCCGGATATCAATGGACCGGGAAAAAAATGCCCGAATGACCCGAGTGCCAAATTATCGAACGCACCAAGAAAACAAAAAAAGTGTCTATTGCATCAATGCATTTTCGTTTTCTTCACTAAAAGGTAAATCCACTGCTTATTTTTCACAGGAGCATAATTAAAGAGCAGTTTTCGTTATCCTATGACTTCCATTACAATGCGACCATGGTGGCAGACCTCCGTGTTTAATTAGCCCGAAACGTCCTGTGCGCCCCTCCCTTACTACGCACCACCACCACCACCGTGCGCACGCGACGATAGTTTTTTTTTTCGCCGGAAAAATGGCCGGCAACTGATAGTTCGTTCCATCGCGATGTAGCAAGCGAGTTTTGTGCCAGGAGGCCAGCCGCGGCCTTAAGTTCTTCATCTTCACCAGTTCCCGCCATGTTTCAGTTTTGTGACATTGCGCAAGCATTGCTGCTGTGTGCCGGGTCAGCGTGTGGACGAAGCCGTGGTTCAGAGTTATTCAAGGATACCAGTTACGAAACTACATTCTGAAACCCAGACAAGCGCCGATTCTGCGGGGACCTGCAGATTGGCGCGTCGTCTGGTAGCAGCGATACAAAACACTGAATCGCCGCGATGCCGTCTCCTGCGTGCGCTTCTCTCAAGCTGCTCAACAGCGCACGCAGTGGTTGGCGTCGTCGCGAGCGTGTATTAGGTTGTTTTTTGGCGAACAGATGACGCGACAATCAGCAGACTCTCCGTGATTTCGGCGACTGGCCTGTCCGGTTTTTAATACATGGGGCCTATGGGAGCTTCGCATCTAGTATTGTTGAAGAACTGTGGCCGTGGTTATCATACCGTCGTCACTATAGCTGATGAAGATAGCGATGCGGTAAGCGCCGAAACGATTGTCGGAGCGCTCGGCGCGCTCCGAGGATCAACCGTGTTGCGGCCACATGTGACCGAATTAACGAGTTTGCTACCATTAAACAATGCTTATGCTGGCCGGGACCCAGGAACACGTCCTAATTACTTGATTTTCCCGAATTAAGCGCCAGCGTCAATGCCGCCGCCAGTGTAAGCGTTAGCGCCCGCTGCTTCGCATCTACACATGGTTCCTTTTAGCGGGAGATGGTGTAATTTTTTGACATTGCTTAAGGTCAGTTAGTATGAAGTGCTTTGCTACTGTCATTCGCAGACTGTGTAGCAATCCTTGCCCAAAGTTCTCAACGTGGCAAAAGTAACAGTAATAATAAAATGCCTCATCGTCCAGAATATATGTACCTATATAATACATACATCCACATGCACAGACTTGGGGCACACCTTATTAGACAAGTCTGCTTGCAGTCTGCTCGGCGTCTGCTAAAAATCTGCAGACTACGTCTATATGGGAGTGACTGGTTTGTTACTGAAAGGTTAAACTCATTTAATCACTATTATCGAATGTGTCATGGTCCAGAATATATAGACACATACGTATATAATATATACATCCCCACGCACACACTTTGGCCCAAATTAGCAGACAAGGCTGCTCGCCGTCTGCTTGGTGTCTGCAGAAAATCTGCGGACTAGGTCTACATGGGGGTGACTGGTGGGTGCCAGAAAGGTGAAATACATTTCATCATTATTATCAAATGTGCCATGGTCCAAAATATAGAGATATAACATATACATCTACACACACACACACACACACACACACACACACACACACACACACACACACACACACACACACACACACACACACACACACACACACACACACACACACACACACACACACACACACACACACACACACACACACACACACACATGGGACACACATTATCAGACAAGGCTGCTTGCCGTCGGCTCGGTGTCTGCAGAAAATCTGCAGACCAGGTCTACAGAAAGCTCGAGTCTACAGAAAAGTGACTGGGGTGACTGGTAGGTGACTCGTGGGTGACTGAAAGGTCAGACCCATTTTGGTAAGGGGACAGAAGCACCCGTGAAAAGAAACCGACAGCACAAATACCGGCCATTACCTGAAAGGTAACGCTGTAGCGGGAATGAAGGTCACCGATTAGAAGCTGGGATTTTAGGCATTAAAAAAGCACATTTCGGGTGCCAGAAATAGGCACGCGAAACAACATTTTAGGCGCCCGAAATAGGCAGGTAAACACGTTTTAGGCCTCTAACGTCATTACGTGGGCACAATAGGTTTTTAAATAAATTCAACTAATTTCAAAACCAACATATGCGCGACCTTATCTACAATAGGAAAGCAACTAATGTTATTGCTTATGACGGCAAAACACGCCAACAGTTGAACATGGCCGAACAATTGTCCTTTTATTTCCGCATGGTTCGCAGAATACGATCTCTCCTTTTAATTCTCTAGCATGGTGAGTCAAGTGTCCACTGCAGAATCAATACATACCTGGGTCGCTTTCTCTTTGGCATGGCTGAGAAGGGCGGCACAGGAGCAGATATCCAGACCGCTAATAGATCAGAAGGGAGGGATGACTCATATTCGCCTGGTCTAATCGTGCGGGGACCCATTTCTCCTCAGTCGGCGAGCACCTTAAGAAGTAAATTACAAACAAAACAAAAGCCGCGTGCAAGTGTCACTTTTCTTTCTGTTGATATTCCTTGACCTTTCCCTTGACGGCTCTCCACGGTTTCGCATTCGCCAACCGCTCGCGCCCTGACAGCGCGGCGGTGTATGGTGTTCGGCGCGTACCATTTCACTGCTGTTACACTCGGCGACTTTTCTCGCCAGTATAATGAAACCTACAGAACCAAAGCTCTTGCCTATGGGAAGCCGTTGGTGGAAAAAGTTATTGTACACTTTATTATTATTTCATTTCTTGGAGAGTACCACGTTTTCCGCACGTTTGTTCTGGCCATGGTGTAAGAATACTTACTCTTACACCGTGGTTCTGGCAGTAAACATGCGCCCCGATGCCGGTTGGATCAGGTGCGGTCGCAAACTCGCTGTTTCGTTCTCTAAAAAGGATATTGTCGAAATGACACAGAAATATAGCTGTCAAGACTGACCAAGCAAGTCATCTGCAACGTCTATGCTGCGGTAAGGTGCCGTCAGCCTGAATTGTCGACGAATGCTGTGTGCCGGACTGTCGCCGAGCTCACCGGAGTGAGTGAGCGAACGGTGACCTGAATTAAGCCTGAAGCTCTGCGCGCCTTAGTAGCTTTCCCATAGCGCAAGAAACTGAATTCATCGCGTGAAGGTGACAAGCGCATGACCGGCAAGGCGAGGTTGCTGCGCTACGACACGTTTGCATGCACAGAGATGGAAAAAACAATTCGCCAGCCATAACACTCTGGGAAGGTGCGTGACCAGCGAAGCTCCATGAAAGAATTAATATAAGTCTCTTTTGAGTTAAATGTTAAAATCTCCCAATTCAGCGGCATCATGGTACTTGCATCTTTTCGCTGTTGTGCGTGCTTGGCGACGTTGGTGATCTTGCACAGCTTGCGCTGCTATTGTACCGCACCGCAACAGGCTCTCTATTTCAGCTGTACCAGAGTTTAAGGCTGCATATGCTAACATTCGATCTCGTGTGGCGCGTACCTGCAGATCCCGGGCTGAGGTATGCGCCGCACACTCCTGTCGACTGAACACTGATACACGGAACCTAAGCTTCACTGTTATACAAAGGTTGTAAAACACTGTGAAAACGTTCTGAAATGCCGGAAGTTTTTACCGGTGTCAGTCTACATACAATACTGACAAGTGCGGCAAGTTGGTCAGATTGGCAAATATGCATAACTTCGAATGGGTAACACATTAGACACAGATGCAAAAGATAGACACAGACAGCATTAGTTGCGAAGAAGACTTCAACCTGCAGCGCACTTAAGCGTTTCTGTAAATACTTGCACAAAACATGCTGCCATGTACCGCTCTCACTAACAACATACCTGAAGGGCACATTCAACTTATCTGTTTTTGCCTTAAAAACCGCAATAAGGGCATCACACTAGCAAGGGGCACTGCAACACTTTTTCCAAGTAGCCATGGAATGGCTTCACTAAAAGAGCTTATTGCCTCACGAATCGACCGCTCCAAAAATTTTTTACAATCCTTCCAGTACGAGCGGAGTTACAAATATTTGTCGCATGCTGTAATTGCTTTCTCTCTTCTCTCGCCCGACGAAAGCGCTGGAAACTAAAAAAGGGAGGGGTGGCACAGGAGAAGAAGGTACGTCAGGTGCGCCTTGTGACCTTGAGCATTTTTTTTCTTTTTTTTTCTTCGAACGCGCAGCTTTCCAGTGAAATCGCGCGCGCGTGCAAGGACACGTGGCAGCCTCGAGCGGCGGCCGCAGTAACCCCCCGAGCGCACCATGATCAAGTCAGCCGTATGGCGTAGAACTTGAGTCTATGACGCAATGATTTTTGAGTATGTAGCATCATTTGTCGAGCGAAGAAAAAACGATTTTTTTGCTGAATTTGAGAATTTATCGTACATTCCAGGCCGTGTGCTGCTCTATAATATTTGGCTTGCGTGTTCTCGGGAGCGTCGAACTACTGATCGGCAGCGTTTTCTGACCATGAAAAAAAAAGTGTTGCAGGGCCCCTTTAGCATCGACAATAGCACTCCCTAACCTGTTCAGTTTCAAGTCCTTGCTCAAAGCAGCCGCCGTGCACAAAGCCACTGCCATGCCCGCCGCTTTGCTCTATCGTTATGCGCATTCAAAAACGGTCAAGAGGGCGGTAGCCAAACTTTGTTTTGTGTCCGCATCAGGGAAATAATTTCCACACTCAATGCTGTCGAGCTTTTAACAAGCAAGTGCACCGTTTGTTGTCGGCTGGCTACCGATGTGCAGGGATTTGGTCTGTGGCTGAGACCCTCTCGCAAAACAAAAAAAAAAAACAAAAACAAATAGGCAGTCTATGTTCAGAAATGTTTCACCCTAGAAAAGAACTCGCCCAAGCCTGTTGTAGTGCCGTACATGCATACGGTTGTGCACCACGTGAAAAAGTGGAGAACAGTCGAAAGGGGCCGGTAGTGTTCTCCGCTCCGATGAAGCCAATATGTTAGAATAGCAGAGGTAGCGGAGCTCTGTACAGTACAAGAAGTCCCGAGGTACACACCCATTCGCGCGTAAAGCGCAAGTGTCGAATAGGTTCCGAATGACCTTGAACCGGCGAACTTCAACGTAGAGCGCAAAGCGCGCGTTTTAGCTCCGCTGGCGAGCACTCCTTAGAGAGGGCGCGTCAGCGCTGTGTCCGATTATGCAACTTTATCGGGACGCCTGAGCGAGCGCAGTTTCGCCTCCTCAAAAATTCTTGCTCCTTGGGACAAAATACCACGGAGATCATTGGGAGAGGCCTTCGAGCTGCAATGTACAGAAGCTAGATTGACGACAATGGTCCTGGTGAATTGATTCATGCTGCAGCAGGCACCATATCCCAAGAATATGCGTCTAGTGTTTCCTTATTAGGAGCGAAGCTCCTTAGGCCGACACCCCGCCGTCGCCGTTGAAGCACCCTGGCACGGCGCCAGGTGTGGCGTCTCCCCCTCACGCGAGAGGATAAATGAGCTTTATGAGCGCTGGAACGCGGATGGCGTCTGCACGATGCGCAATGCGCGAGAATACGAACGCATGCGAAACGGAGGCAGATTAGTCCCCCTCTCCCTCTTTCTTCGACTCTGCCTTCTCCCCCTCAAACCGGCGAACGCGCGAACCCATCGCTTTACCCTGTCGTCCGCCCAGTGGTTGGTCCGTTGCCTGGACAATGAAACGCCGCGTGCGTCCCATTTCTAAAGAGCTTCGCTCATTGGTTGTATTCGTACACGGAACAACTGCTAGTTTTTTTAAGGACCAACTGATCAAGTGGACTCTTTGCTGTTCAGCGTCGAGACGCTGTACGCCGTCTACTGTTGTTTCTTTCAGATGAGTTTCTTCTTGGTTAAATGAGAGGTGGTCAATTTTAATATGTCATAGCAACGCTTCAAAGACCGCAAATTCAACAGCTCTAGGCGTACGTGGAGGACTGATACACCGATAAATCGGTTTAATGGAGTTACCGAAGAAGTCCTTCCGTCCTGCCATAAACTCCTTGATGCTATCGCTTGCTTACCGGTTTCACGCAGTCGTGTTCCCGTGCAGGTGTGCGGTCTCGGCAGTTCACGTGTACCAGCGACGCGTAGAGGTGTTTGCATTGAGCATATCTGAAGTCTACCAGGCGACGACGTAAATTACGCCGCTTCCGAAGACCGTCACTTCATCTAAAGTTCCGGAAGATTCACATCTGGCCGTGCCGAAAAGGGTTGGCGGCAAGTTCTAAGCATCGGTGCACAGTTAACGGCACCGCCCGTCTTCTGCATTGCCATTAGGGCGCTTCTAGAAAGCTCTCATTGCGTGAGCCATCGGTAGAAAGACCCGCTTTTTACGTGATAGGGGCATAGGATGGATTTAAAGAAGAGGTGGAAAACAGAGATAGCAGGCGATACTTTGCGCTTATCCGTTTCACTCTCCCATTTTTTTCACGTATGTGCGGCGCCTCTGGATCCAGCGTTCGGATATAGAGGCGCCGCACATCCGTGGCAAAAGGGTTGTGACAGTCGTAATCACCGCATGCTTGATCCACAGGCGAGAGTTGCTTTTACGACGTACCTCAGCTCGTTGATTGTGGCGGTCGCATAGCGTCTACGTTCTTGTTCTGTTACAAGTGCTAGCACGCGAAGACACTTGGGAAGTTGCATTCTCAGCGTCACTTATCTCCCAGCCCGTCCTAGGCTGCGAAATGGATTTGCTGTCTTCAGACGTGTGAGCAGTGGGGGCCTGTTCAGTGGTGGACAGCGAAAAAGAAGTTACTCCCTGCGTTGTACATCCTTTTTGCATTTGGGCAACCGGTTTTTCCAGCGCGAGGCATATTACTGGAAAAGCTGGCGTCCTGGGCGACGCGACGTGCTAGGACGGATGACGTCGTCACAGCGATTGTGTCGTCTGCTTAAGGAGCACCGGAGCCTGCTGAAAACGAAATTTCAGAAGACCACCTGTGCTTCAATTCCTTTTTAGCACCTGTTTCATTAATTTAGAACTCAGTCTCCAATGATTAGCCAGCATGTTGCTGATGATGTGAGAGGGTTCAGCGTTTAAGATGACCAACATTGTTAAAAGCAGCGCAAAAAGACGAAACACAAGATGAAGGAGGACACAGGACAAGCGCTGAACTAGCAACTGTCATTTTTGTTAAAAAGAAGAGAATAAATACAAGCAGTTCCGCTGCGTGCGCACCCTCTACACTGCAGATAATTGTCACGTTTTTTCAAGTAGGTTGATTTCACCAATCGTGAAGATTGATGGATGGGGCGAAAATGTAATTATCATGGTTTTTCTTGATGTAGGAATGCTTCGATGATTTCACGTGATCTCTGAACCATGTGCCTGAAGATGACATGCGTTCTATCAAACAAAGGTTTACAACCACAGTCGCGACAATGAGAAGACAAATGTGAAGTGGGTGTGCCCTTCAGAGTGTTGCTGTGTTGGCGAAGCCTTTCGTTCAGGCAGGCGCCTGTTTGTCCTATATACATTTTGCCACATGTTAACGGAATATTGTATACCACACCACATGCGCACGTTACAAACCGAGTGCGATGCTTAACGGAGCACACATTCTTTTGTGATAGGCCTGTATTCTTTCTATCTACAGCGGCGCATGCTCTCCCAACCTTACCGCGAGCGGAGAATACAACATCTACGTCAAAGCCTTTTGCAATTTTTGATGTTGTATTCTCCGCTGTTGAAGATGACCAATAGCTGAATAAGAAAAAGGATAAAAAATAACACAGTAATCGGGCAGCCTTAACTTTGAGCCGCTGTGTGCTCTGAGGAAGAAAGAGTGGCGCTCGGGCACTGGCGCGAGCTCGGCTAGCGCGAAGCAGAAGAGAAGGAAGCCGAATAAGAAAAGCCGTCCCAGCGTACGGGCGTCGTCTCTTGATTCTTTTTTTCTTTTGCTACAGTACACAATTGCGTACACCACTCTGTTTGCTATTTGTATCAACTAGGGGCTAAGAAAGAGCGAGATATATTGAGCTTTGGATGAATTGGACATCCTGCCTTAATTTAACTTCATTTTGCAGTGCACTGTTGCATATGATCACTTTGCTCAAAGCACTACCCCGCTCGACGAGTCGTTGGACGTGCCGCTTCCTGCGAGCCATGTGTGAAGTATCATTTTTTTTATGCACGAAATGGACATAACCCAAAAAATGAACTCGCACTATATTTCTAGCCTGAGATATCATTCTATTTATGCCAAAACAGAGCATCAGTGACTTCAGAGTAAAGATCAAGATTTTTAATACAGCTTATTTAGGACTAGTTACTACAACAAACATAAATTAATATATTATGACATTATTTTGTCGCAATAGATTATTAAGTGTCTGAAATGACGTTGTACAATGTGACATATTTACAGACACTTCTTCGTAGGCGGCGTCTAAAAAGGTTCAACTAAAAAAAACGTCGCGGCCGCAGCTACCGATACATCTCACGTCACCAGCCTCCTTCTGTTAGAATTCAGAATGCAAAAACAAATAGGCTCCGTGGAGGAAACCAAAAAGATCGCAATCAAGTCACCTGCTTGCTACATGGTGGTCACACAGTGACGGAAAGCCTCTTGTAGCAACTCCAGGCACTTGTCAGCAGGGGGGTCGGCTTCGAGTTACATGCTGGACGAGGCAAATTGATCAGCTTTTCGCACAGAGCAAATCATTCTCACTAATCCGTAGATTAATCCATTCGCAGGTGCGTGGCAGACCGTCGCTGCATACAGAAACCGAATCTGGCGTTGTGCCATTCTTGATGTTTGCCAGTAGGAAAAGATGCCGCCTAGATTGCTACATTCCCGTGAGAAGAAACATGTTTTTTGGAACGAAGCTCGTTTGTATATCTGAATAACTCTTACCTCTTCTGAAGTTTCTTTCAACCTGCGTATGAGTTATACCTTTGTTTGGACACCAGTGAAGGTAAAAAAATTCGGCAGATTCCACGTACCATTGGAATCGATGTGATGCGAAGTATGCGGAGGGCAGGTGACCGTGGTTAAATTTTTTGTATTGAGAGAAACGTTAAGAAATGATGCTAAAGATATGTACAAATGTTGTAGGCACAGACATATGTTGAACAGCCGCATATCTTTTTTACGACCAAGTGTTTACAGCTGCATAACTATGTCAACAGCAACATGGGTATTACCAACACTAGAATGTAAGCTGATATGTAGCGCTTGTGGGGATGGTAGCCCTGAATAGTACTACGTAGACCAACTTAAGTCGATAGCTCATAGCTACAGTTGGCGTTAACCCGACGTGAAGCCTGTATCATAGGCGTACATATGTAATGTTCATACAATTAGATAGCCAGCCCTGCAACCACAGTTCACATTCCTTCAACACTGTGGCTGCATTGAGCGCTTTTCCAAAGGAGTTTCCAGACCTGGCGTGGCTCTGTGGTAGAATACTTGATTGCCATGCATGATGCTTGGATTCGATTCCTGCTGGTACCCTGATATTTATTATTTTCATTCGTCGGGTCAACGCTGCCGACGTCAGTTTTGGTGAACGCTCTCGAATTTCAATTACTAAAGTTTGTTCTCGCTGCTCCTGGATAGACATAAATTTTCAAACACCCGCATACAACATACCCGCATACCACAGCCCGTTGTATACGGGTATGTGCCACACGTGTCTGCAGGAAAGGGTTTGACTGCGTATGCGACAGGATTTTCACGTTATTCAAATCACGACCAGCCAGACATATTCGTCAAATCCTCTTACCCTCTCATACTAACTTTGGTCGAGTGCAAGTTAAGAAGGCGATCGCGACAGCACTCAGACGTAGGCAGATAGATAGATAGATAGATAGATAGATAGATAGATAGATAGATAGATAGATAGATAGATAGATAGATAGATAGATAGATAGATAGATAGATAGATAGATAGATAGATAGATAGATAGATACGTTGATAGAAACACCAGAGTGCTTGAAGTACGCAAAGAAATGCTTCGCACATAAAGAAACGGCAGATACCACGCAATGTAGGAATCGTTGTAATGCGAAGCAGCCAGCAAGGAGCGAATCAGGCTGTACATAACATGCATATCATGATTACATGTTAGGACCCGTAATTTATGTACCTCATACAGTCATGCATGTGATGATTTTCATGTTACCACCTGTCATTTATATTCGTCACACAGTCACGTCACGCAATACCAATTTTGGGGAATATCAAGCCAGCGAACTTGACGCAAGCGCACCATGAGTGTCTCATGTAAATGGCGTTGTACATGACATGCATGTCATGATTTTCATGTTACCCCCCTGCCTGTTATGTTCGTCATACAGTCATGTCACGCAATACCAGTTTTGGTGTACATCAAGCTAGTGAACCGGCCGCGAGCGCGCCATGAGCGTGGCATGCAAGTCATGTTGCCCATGACATGTCATGATCTCCATATGACCGCTTGGCATTTATGTTCGTCTACAGTCTCGTCACGCAATACCAAATTTGGTGTATATCAAGCTAGCGAAATGGCCGTCGGCAGCCATGAGCGTGGCATGTAAGTCATGTTGTACATGACATGCAGATCATGATTTTCATATTACCACCTGTAATTTCTGTTAGTCATGCAAATATGTCTCATCGTACCAATTTTGGGATATATCAAGCTAAGAAAATGGCCTCAGAAGCAGTATGGCCGTGGCGTGTAAATGATACTTTTCATGACAAGTTAATCATGATATTCCTGATATGACCAGTCATTCATGTTCGTCATACAGTAATGTTATGCCATAACAATTTTGCTATAAATCCCATTGACGATACGGCCAGGAGATCAGTAGGGTTGAGAGCTGGGCTAGTTGGTGAGATATCATTTTAACATATGGTGTAGTAGCGCAAATTCGACGGGGACACAGAGGACAAAAAAACACGACACTCGCTACACTCGCAACTAATTTTATTTCAGAAGCAGCACTTCATATATAACCCAAATCCCTAGCGACACAGAAAAGAACTACGAACATAGAATCATTGCCAAAAAAACCTTTTTTCAAGTGATAGTGTACACGGCAGATAAGCTTATACACCTTTAGATGATATAACAAAGACCGCGCTGGGTATCATTAAGAACATTGGCGTGGATTTACACGTGCCTGAAACAGAATTTTAAACAAAAAGAAAGGAAAGACGGCCCATGTACGCATGAACATCAAGCGATAGCATACGTCAGTTATGCTTAATTTTTCAAGACGAATTTGCCGGATTGTTAAATCTGAATCGTGGAGACAGACAACACATTTCAAACAATCTCTGAGGGTAGCGTGTGACATGCGTTACGATAGGGAGCCCAACAGACGCTTCAAAGAATGGTGCAGGACGTCCAACAATTTGGCGGATTGGTTATGGGACAACACGAGGCCGCACTTGAAAAAACCGAAGAAGATGCAACCTTCAGAAGGAAAAGTGATCGTTCTGGGGGATGTTCCAGTTCCCGAAAACTACAAAAAAATTCTTGGACTTGGTCTGAAGTTCTGTTTCGAACCGTCGTTCTCTCCACCGGAAAAAGTGACACTGGTCAAGTCCATGGCGCGTCGTGTGGCGGATGAGGAGCGTCCAAGATTCATCACCGAGTGCGTCGATGTGCTTTCCAGGACAATAACCACCGACAGAAAACAGCATCACGTGAGAAATTTAGTGAACTTTGGTGTTAATAATAGCTTACGTTTTCTTACGTCAGATAAGGAAGGTTGTTTGGTGGTCATACCGGAAGGTCTTTTTCAAGAAAAGGCGTTGGCAGCCGTGGAAAAAAAATTTCTCTGAGTAGACGAAAAAGCAAATAAGGTTAAACAAAAAGGCTCTCACTTTACTTGACAGGAATAATTTTGAACGGCTGGCATCAACAGTAAAACGTGCAGGTAGCTTGCATCTTGAGTTATTTTTTTCAGCAAACACTCATAAATTGGCGTTCCATTCCGAGCCATAGTAACCGAAAGGGACTCGTGGCAGCTATGCTTGTCTACCTATCTTCAGTGTCACCTTAAGACATTAAAGGTATCGGATCCTTTCAGTCTGCCGAACTCTGAGGCGTTAGTTTCATATTTAAGCACGCATAACCCAGGAAGATGCAGTTTCTTCAGCATAGACATACAAGATATGTATTACAACATTCCGCATGGTCCACTATTGTCAAGTGTAAATCAAACTATTAGAGAAAAAAACTATGAGTTAGAGTTTGTGAATAAGTGTGGTGTTTCGGTTGATGCTTTTCTGGAGTTGTTAACTTTTTACCTTAGGTCGACATTTGTCATGTGGAACGAGGCTATGTACCGACAGAAATCCGGTATCACAATATGCTCGAAAGTAGCCCCGGTTTTAAGCACAATTTATTTAGCAAAAATGGACAGGGCAATTGATTTAAACCTTAATGGGCTTGCACTAAAAGTGTTTTGGTTTGTAGATGACTTTCTGGTTTTCATTAATTCACATGGTCGAGATAACACAGTCGCAGAAATTTTCAAAGTCTTTAGGAACAATAGTCAAGGGCTTGAATTTACTTTTGAATTGCCAAACAATGACAAACTCCAGTTTTTGGATGTTGAGTTAGAGGCCGCAGCGGAACATGTATGCTGGTGATACAATCCGCGAACGGAAAAACCCCTTCTTAGCTACCGTTCGGCTCACTCGAAAACCGTAAAGAGTGCATAGCATTTTCATGTTTGAGAGCAGCCCTAACAAAGTCATGTCCAGAAAAAATTAGCGAAAGCTTCTAAAATCATCAGTCTAAAAAATGCTGGTTACGAAAAACACGTATTGTGTAGATCAGCCAACAAATTGATTGGTCACGTACGCGACAATTTTCAGAAAACAATAACAAATAATGAAAACAGAAAGAAGATAGTGTCAGTTCCTTATGCGCACAAGATTGCCCATAACCTAAAAAACGTAGGTAATCGATATGGCCTAGAAGTTGTTTTTTCGGCACCAAACAAGCTTAATAAAATATGTTCCAAACTAGACCGGAAACTTTCCATAGCAGCAAAAGCTAATGCCGGTAGCTGTACGATAAAACACACTACAAAGTTTGTTAAATGTATCCTAGCGGTCGTGTATTGCTTGCCGCTATCATGTGGCAAGATATACATAGGCCAGACGGGTCGTTGTTTAAACATCCGACTTTTAGAACATAAGCGATCATTGGCAACCAACATTCATTCTCACATAAAGGCGCACTGTTCTCACTGTGGCTGCTCGCCACTGTTCGGTGATACAACTGTAGTCTTCCGTCATGGGAACCAACTAACTAGAGAAATTGTCGAAGCCTTCCACGTAAATAAAAGAAAACATGGCTGCATTAGTCAGTCATCAGTGTCGTTAAGTAACCGTGAAGCCAGCTTCCTCGAAGGGCTTTAATTGACGTTAGTGTTTTCATGTGTCACATTGTCTTTGATGTTGTTTCAAGTTCTGATTTAGGCACGTGTAAATTACCGCCAAACATTTTTCGTCTGATAATACCCAGCGCTGTTATTTCTTGTTTCATCCAAAAGTGTCTAAGCATAACTGACGTATGCTATTGCTTGATGTTCGTGTGTACATGGGCCGTCTTTCCTTTCTTTTTGTTTAAAATTCTGTTTCAGGCACGTGTAAATCCACGCCAATGTTCTTAATGATACCCAGCGCGGTCTTTGTTATATCATCTAAAGGTGTATAAGCTTATCTACCGTGTACACTATCACTTGAAAAAGGTTTTTCTGGCAATGATTCTATGTTCGTAGTTCTTTTCTGTGTCACTAGGGATTTGGGTTATATATGAAGTGCTGCTTCTGAAATAAAATTAGTTGCGAGTGTAGCGAGTGTCGTGTTTTTCTTGTCCTCTGTGTCCCCGTCGAATTTGCGCTACTACACCATATGTTAAAACGGCCAGGAGAGCACAAAGTCGCGGGCGGCTAGATAGATAGATAGATAGATAGATAGATAGATAGATAGATAGATAGATAGATAGATAGATAGATAGATAGATAGATAGATAGATAGATAGATAGATAGATAGATAGATAGATAGATAGATAGATAGATAGATAGATAGATAGATAGATAGATAGATAGATAGATAGATAGATAGATAGATAGATAGATAGATAGATAGATAGATAGATAGATAGATAGATAGATAGATAGATAGATAGATAGATAGATAGATAGATAGATAGATAGATAGATAGATAGATAGATAGATAGATAGATAGATAGATAGATAGATAGATAGATAGATAGATAGATAGATACGCTCAAAGTCGCCGAAGTTCGGTAAGAAATGCTTCGCATTTAATAGATAAATAGACACGTAGATTGACAAGCTCAAAGTACCT
>JALIZH010023154.1:0-16834 GCA_030522465.1 Rhipicephalus appendiculatus
GTTCCTTTGTTAAACACTAAATATAATTGGTCTTCACAACTTGGACCCGAACCTACAGCTCCGTCTTCCATCGGGAATAACTAGAGCCGAGGAGACGCTTCTGTGCCGCCTGTAGCTCGGGGTGGCCTTCACGAATGCTTACGCATTTCGAATCGGAATGGCCAGTAGCCCGACATGTGATAACTGTAGCAGCGAGGAGACAATCGCGCATCTTCTCTGTGAGTGCCCTCGCTTCAATGCACCAAGAAAAGAACTATCAAAAGTGTTCGATAGACTTCGTCTATCGCTTTGAGAGCGCTGTTGCGTTTCTTACGGACGACTAATCTCAAAGACAGACTGTAAGCAGTGCCGTTTCCCATATCATTGTTCACCATTTTCTTTTCTTTCTTTTGACATCTCTCTTCTATCATCTTTTATTCCCCTTACCCCCTTCCCCAGCACAGGGGTAGCCAGCCGGTCTGAGAACTGGCTAACCTCCCTGTCTTTCCGCTTTTCTTTTCCTTCTCCTCCTCCCTCTCCGTTGAAGGTGTTGTGTAGAAAAGAATAGATGAAAATTGATCTAATTATTATTGCTAATTAATTACTTGAGGTCATTAATATACTCTGTGTTGGTCATGAGGACACAAAACAACAATGAGTTAGATTCATTCTAGAGATGCACACACGGATAGTTTTGTTTTTAGAAGTTTGACGAGGGTTTGGTGAAAGGCTCGGCATATGTTTAAGTGGTGTCTGCAATATGTTTCAGAACCTGCTTGTGGATCGCAGTTCTGTGCTTTAGCGTGCTCGTAAAGAAAATTTGCCCTACGTGCCACCATGGCTACGTATACCGATGGATGTGGTTTTCTTTCAGGTAACCACAAGCTCCCAGCTGGCCGATGCGCTATCAATAATGAACCACGCGGTCGCCATCTACAGCACGCCTCGACAGCCCTCTGGAGCATTGCTTTAGCGCAGACTTGACATCACTTCGGCCGGAAGACCAGCTAGCGACCTACGTTTTCCAGCTACAGACTCTGTTCGGTTACATTGAGTACGTAGACTAATTTACTGCTGTCATATGGCATCTGGCACTTGTTGATATTGGATTAAGTTGATTCGATAAAAAAAATGAAAACAGTAGGAGAGAGAGTTAGCAATGAAGGCGCAGCGCTACGCTTATAAATACTGCTACATACGGGCAGACAGAAACCCACACGAAGATTTTAATGATAGAATGGAACCCAAACCACAAGGCGAGAGCACTCGCGTACGTAGGGGCCATACCCATGTTCCGCCGCTTTCAACTTCTATTATTCACGCAATGCACTCCCTTCCATCCGCTCCGCGGATATGTGATAACTTCCTTTGATTTACAGATTTACACACACACACACACACACACACACACACACACACACACACACACACACACACACACACACACACACACACACACACACACGCACACGCACACGCACACACACACACACACACACACACACACACACACACCGGCGCACTCTCCCAAGGACGGGGTCAATGATGAAGCTATGGAAAAAAGTTCGCAAATGTGGCTTGCGGGACCACCACGTCTCGGAACATGGTGTTGAATACGAAACACCTTCTGTAATAATACACAGATAAAGTAGCCATGAAAGGGTTACATGCTATTACAAGAGAAAAGAAACCAGCCATTTTGCTTAAGTTATGAAAGGAGAGATATTCCAGCAATGGAAAGAAAAAGTACGTGAAATTTCACAACATACAGACATACATGATTAAAATGGCATACAATCGTAACAGAATAGAAAGCAACAAAGTTTTGAATTCTGACAGTGTTAAATACTTTAAAGTGCAGCCTAATCTATCGTATCATTGTTACTCAGTAAGTGGCAACAATACCAAATTCTAATATGTCGAATTTACCATACTTTTTGTACGAGTATTAGCAATGTAAATCAACGGACAAGTTCGCTAGTTCCGCGAGTAAGATGCTGTTTCGTTTAGCATTAAACGCAAAATTACGTTACTGTATGTCAGGTAAATATTCCATCATTGAAGTATGTAGCTTGCTTAACTAACATACTGCCGTATGTCCCTTTACACACAAGGAACGTCACCTATATTTGCTGCGTAATTCAGTCTTATCGGGCTCTTGCACATCGAGACTCATGTATTCGAGATGAAGAAATGTCTGGTCACTGTTCAGTCATTGAAGTCATTTCCATTCTCACAGGGTACCGCCTTTCTGCATCAATCTCAATACATCGGCTTCAGGTGAATTCCTCTTCGGTCCTTGCGGAGGTAAGAATGCGTTGAAGTGTGATCAATACTGGGGATCGCATTAGCATTTCGGCCACCACGTGGCAATACCACAAGGAATTCAAATAAAACAGGCAGCGCCTCGCTTCAGCCTTGATTATTTTACGATCTGCGGAGCTTTATTATTTATGGGATTTATGAGGCATGTATACTCCTTGATGTCTCCAAAATGCTCCTAAAGTATGCCCGGCTCATAATTATCAAAAGATGAAAGGCAGCGAAATAATTGCTGACATCAAAGGGACCCCAGTTTGGAACACTAAGTTTAGACTGATAAACTATTCCGTGAAAGCTATATCGACGCCTATTCGCTACCGTAGATTAAATAAAACGAGAAAAAATAAATGTCAAACTTTCATTCTTGACTTTCTCGCCGAATTTTGAGCTACCGAATGTCACAGCGCCGCCACAGACTGCGACGAATTTCTCGTATTTTGACTTGACTGGCTCTAAAAATTTCTTTGAACTTGCTACGTTAAGTCACCGGCTCTCATAGCACTCAATGTTAATTATTTTTACTGATAAGCAACTGCGCAAACCCTAGCAGAAGCAGTCAAAATCTAGTTGGAGCGGGAGCCCGTTAGGTGCCGCCACCGCTTGTATTTTCTTTCTGCCCATTCAGTCGTTTACGAAGCGTCTTTTTGGGGCCGCAGATGTGCCATTGGCATTTTGAAAGGGCGGCGTGCTAATGCGAAAAAGATCGTTCTTCTCTTTATTGTTGCTTTAAAGTGAAAATGCATTGCGACGAAAACGCAAAAAAAAAAAAAAAAAAGAAGGAAAAGAAAATTGGCAGGTGCGAATGAACGTTTCATTTCACGCTGGTATGATTGTGTCGTTGTGATGCTCAATGTGTGGGCTATATGCATTTTATCGTGACGTTGTTCCCAAGCTGCCTCACCATAAGGGGATTTGCATGCCAGAGGAACACTTATACGCTACTGGCTGCTGCTTACCTGGCTTCTGCCTGTTGATCGCGCTGAGTCAATGTACAAGAGAAGGGGAATTTTTAAGGGTTCGTTCTTGTGTGGTAAACACAGTATTACCCAATTGCGGTTAACACGGTATTTGGGATAAACACTGTATTAATTAACAGACACGCAAGCCAAGGAAAGTCGATGTTAAGCCACGTGTGTCGTTTCGCGAATACGATGGAGCGCGTTTTCTTTTTGTTTGTTTTTTTTTCCCGCAGCGGAATATTGATACCAAGTGCGAGAGCAAGAGCGCCGCTTTTTCTAAAGAGCCTCCTGGCCTCATTGTACTCATAACGGAGTAGAATCCTTCTAATTTATTTCCTCCTGTTAATCGCGCTGTGCCGTACGGAGACTGCTGCATATAGTGCCTACTGACTGTGTCATAATGGTCGACCGCAGTCGGCTGACATAATCGAAGAGAAACAAAAAAGCTTTTACAGCTCGTCTTCACTTTGTGTCAGAGTTGACAGCCCCGCTTGTGATATGCGGACTTCGACTTTTTTTTTTTTTTCGCCTAATCGCTTTTAAAATTTTCGAGACGGCGGTCGCGTTTCTCGGGCTTATTTGCCTTTTCCTGACAAATATAGTTATTTTAGGGATCACCACGTTCACTAGTAGCGTGTTTGTCGAGGACTTTGAGTAGTTGAGTGTTGAAGTCAAACAAACATACGTTGAGGGAATCAACAAATAACGTTAATCATGCACTGGCGAACGTGCATTCAACCGAATGGAAAGTATACCCTGGATACAATCAATGTTAAAAAGTAAACTAGTGCTTTCGTTCAAGGTTGCGCATATTTTTGCTTAACAAAGTAATTAAACTGATTTTTTCAACTCCCCCTTCTTATTTGAGTGACATTTTTTATTATAATTAAAATATTTTCAAGAATGGGATAATTCAATAAATTTCCGCTTCTTTTGGGCTTCTTCGCGAAAGTGGCGTTGCTTTTTTTTGTGCTTCTTTTGTGATGATTATTCGCTTGTTAGCTCGGTAGCATCTGGTAACTCTGCTTTATGTGCTACTTATTGTACAGCGTAATATGCGTATCAGTCAGGCTAACAATTATATTATTACACGGACTGAGATGGTGCCTTCGGTAACGGACGCCAGGGGGGACAAAGTTTCGTCATATCTACGTTTATCGGGTACCGCTTTCTTATTAGCGTGCCCTCCTTCATGATTTTGTGCGATCAGTAAAGCAGTGGTATCTCGAGACTGCCTTGCAGATTTCGAACGTCAGTACGCCTGATAAAATCTCTGACGCCTTTAGTTTATCTCTCCCACGAATCCTCATACAAGCATTGTCACAACTCGTGAATGGGATGCAGTCGCCGGGTAGATTCTAAGGATTGACGAATCGGTCCCCTGGAGCGCATCGCGAAAGCTCGGACAATTTAAGAGTAGCTCCTACACCTTATGAATTATGAACCCCAACCAACTAGGCCGGAAACGTGCTTTAGCTCCTTTTGATGCGCCAGCGGACGCCAGTTGTGGTCCAAAGAATGAGTCAGAGACTAGTGTTGGCAAGCTAAAGAAACGTGTATTCGCAATTCAGGCAATTACAACCACTTCACGTATATGCAGACTTGGCTGATTATATCACGACAAAACTCAGATGGGTTTAACAATGACGGGAAACAATAATCGACTAACGCTACTAGCGCGTGTGTACGCTCTCATTTGCGACAATCGTGGTCAGTAAAAAATTGTGATATAGTTCCACTCAAACAATACCACGAGCAAAGTTTATGGGATTGAGGCTTCTAAGACAACATCTTCTGGTGCATTTCAGATATCTTTCCTGACTTCCCCGCCAATGTGCTGTACTTCAACGGCGAGAACTGCATCATCGCCAGTGTTGTTCTCTTTGGAGCCCGGCGTAAGTAATTCACGCTACACAAATTCCTATTGAAATGCCAAATGGCTAGAGTCCTGCGATACAGTCGCTTCGCAGTGAAGGAGCGCCTTGCGTAACGGTTGCGAAAATCCTCTGTCTAAAATTTTTGCAACATATGATTTAGTTGGATCTGCTTACCTAATGCGACACTGTCCAACCCGACTATGTCGAATGCGGGTAAATCAAATTGTTTTTTATACCGATCTATTTTCATGCACGACAATGTTTTAAGGTTAATGCGTCGGAAAATCTACGGCTACATTGAAGGAAAATCGATCTTACGAGGGACGTCAGTGCAGACCATATGCACACCCATGGACAACAGCAACACCAACAAGTTAGCTAGACTTCAACAGAACGCTTTATTTCGTTCGCATTACCGATGTAGTTGCAGCTTAATTTCTGCTTGCCTAAACCATCTATAACGACCTCATAATTAGCTGTCTGAGATAGTGCTCTTGAGCTGTCAATCGCGAAAGGTCTTCTACTTTGTAATTTCTTGTTCGCGTTTCACTTGTCCATGACCGTACACCAGATAAACATAAAAAAAAAACATTAAAAAAAAGCTGCGACTGCGGGATTTGAACTCGGGGCCCTTAGTGTCGAAGCCCGCTGTGCTAGCCACTCTGGCACACGGGCTCACCTCCCCAGCCGAAGTTACATCGTTAGAGTGTTTCTGCTGTAACTGTTTTGTCACTATCCTCTCCCGTGGCTACATATTCAAACAGTTTTCAAAAGTTGAGTGCGAAAGCTGGTTCAGTGCGACTGAACTTAGTTAAACACAGGGACACAGCTAAAAGCGTTCACTGAATGCTGCCACAAGCAGTGAATATTCACCGAACGCACTTCTGCTTAGCAAAATGATTTGCTGTGCGAGTCGGTTCATGACTTTTGAAGAAAAAAGAGTAGTGCAAAGGGAACAAGGACGACACAAGGAGACTGGACGGGCGCAAATTTTTAACTGTTGTTTATTGTCGAAAAAACGCTAAATTTAGACACACTATACAAGACCAGCTTTGGCTGTGAGCTTCGCGATAATCAAGAGAAAAAAAAAACGCACAGTTATCAGGACATACAAAACATCCGCCTTACAGCAACGCCCCATTATGAAACCATGCGCACATGCGTTGCTGAGTTAACGACACAACCCCATGGAATATCAAGAAGACCACAGGTTTACTGCCCGGCACACCTTTACGAACAAGGCGCACGTACGCGCCGATAGAATGAATAAAACTCTGAATCAAAAGGAGCGGGGGTGGGGGGGGGGGGGGGGGGCGAACAATAGAAGGAACGTATCATTGGCGAGCATGGAGCAAATGCGAGAACATGACACTTTTAAAAGAAAACAGCGACCTATCAAAGCAAGACGGAGGTTCTACACAACGAGAGAAAAATGATAGACACAGTGCGCTACATCAGTAAAACATACGCGGGAACAAGGCAGAACAATAAATAACAAAACTGAAATAGGAAGGAGCTGCGTCAATTAAACATACCCTTGGCTAAAAAAAAAAAGCGAAACCATAACAATGCCAAAAGGGCGAGGCACTGCGCCAAAAACTAAAAGTTATACACGTACTTCCAATAAGGTGATCTCTTTTTCACGAAGTGGCAAGGACGTCGTTCTGACGTACTTGTAACAAGACCTTAAAATATGAAAAGCGTCAACAATATCCCTTCATGTCCTATCTTTCGACCTCTCTAAGAAAGTTGTGGGAGTGAATTATGGGTTGCACACGCATATTTTTCAGTGTTCGACAAAATGACACCCCTCGTTGTTCCTAACTGACAGCGCTTGCTGTCTGGCCCTGCCTTTAGAACATCTTCGCGTCTGTCCAATGTACACCTTTTCCCAACCCAATGGAATCATGTATACAACGCTAACCGTGCACGGAAGCATGCTTTTCATCACACTACTTGATGTTTCTTTCAGACTCCGAGGAACGTATTTTTGACAGCTTGCACATGGCCGAGAAGGCTGCAGTAACATTGTACATAGAAAAAAATTTTCTTCATATTGTGCGAAATTCGCCGCATGTAGCGTATTGCCAGCGTTGACTGTCTTTGTCAACACCTAGCGTGATTTTTTCGAGACCCTTTAAGCTTCTCCAGTAAGGAGTCGCACACACTCGAAACAAACGAAGCAAGGGCAAGAAGAAATGTGCTTTAGTGCTCGTAAGCACCTTGCAAAGTCATTGCATATTATTTTGTTCGACTGTTTCAGAATGCATGATGGGAGTGAAGACAGAATTCAAAGACTCTGTGCCAGAAGAATGTGTGCAGCAGTTTGATCAGCACTGCGGCCCGAAGAGGTACACGCTCTACAGCAAAGAGGAATGCGCCTGAATATCCCTGTCATTGTTCTTTGGTTGCACTAGTTCACTTACAGGCAGTGACTGCTTGTCTGTATAGAACAGGAAATAAAATATCCTTGCGGCTCTTTCTTTCAAGCGATACTGAAGTTACTGAAGCAGTATTGGCAGTAAACCTCGCCGCCATCGTGCTCGCATGTAGTAAACACACCTGGCAGCTACGAGAGCTATGGCCAGCGCATTACAGCGGTTTATGGGCGCGACTGAAGGATATTTTCGAGCAGTCATGTCAGTCTCACCCAGTTATACATACATCTTTGTCACATGGTTACTATTTCCTTATGAATGATGTCTCATAACAACGCCGCTGTTGCAACTGTGCGCTCATCACCAGACGTCGATCGACAACGTAAAAGAGGGAAGCTACCCATTAATTTTAACTTGAAAGTGGTGGGATCTTTGGTGGCACACATTTCACACGCTTCATTAGAGCGTGTTGTACTGTGACCGAACAGCAAACCTTTTACAGTAACCAAAACCGAACAGATATTCTTGGACCATACCTGATCTCAATCAATCAATCAATCAATCAATCAATCAATCAATCAATCAATCAATCAATCAATCAATCAATCAATCAATCAATCAATCAATCAATCAATCAATCAATCAATCAATCAATTAACGTGTTACACCTTATCACACAGCATATTGCCGGCGCGCGCGTCAAGTAAAAAGGTAATAATAAACATTAAATGAGACCCGTATGCAGGAGAAATGCGAACCGACAAGAGGGAAAATATGAAAACAATAAGTCCGAAGACGAGGCATGATACATCAGCACAGAACACGATGATCATAAACACTGTTAACGTACAACAAAGCACAACGGAAGGGTAAAAATCAAATCAGGAGAAAATGACTTGTACAACGCGCGGAACTATGCTACAACAGCGCAAAGCTCGAAAATAACAGAAGCTCGGGCCTATAAGAAAGAATGTGGTCGGTGCTTCCTCTTCAAATGTTCCCTTGGAAGTCGTGCATTTCGATTTCACTGAAAACGAAAAAGGAGGAGGAGCTTTTACGCCGCAGACAATTTTTTACATGCTCTTCACTGGCGTATAGTGTAGCGGTGGCCAGCAAAGACAAGAATATTCTTTAATTGATAGAATGGGCATCGTTTAGAAGCAAAAAAAAAAAATGTTGCAATGGCTTAGCTCGGCTATGCCAGGATATACGTAGCGTTAGCAAAGGTTCAGCTGATTATTCTTAGCTTTCCTGATTGTCTAGATTGTCTAGGATTAGCTTAATTATCATGCTTACTGCTGCTCCAATGACACACAAACACGGTATACGTATTATGTGGCACATGTATATTTTTGGTCAACGTCAGGTTGCTTCTCTATTGCCACAAAGACGGCTTGGTGGTCAGTGAAGTAACACGCTGCCGTCTCTATGGCCCCAACACAGTATTCTGTTCATTCTTCCTACCCTCAACCGCTAATTGCCAGGCAACTATCACTCTAAAACTTTTCACGCGTAGCAAGCGTGAGTGGGGGCGATTTTTTGCACGCTTGGTCTAAGCGTGATGTGCTGTCAAGCTGAAAAATCACGCTTCCTAAGCGTGATTCGCGGGTTGAATAACGCTTGCCAAGCGTGAGTGGAGGCGATTTTTTGCACGCTTGTTCTAAGCATGGTGCACTTTCACGCTAAGCAAACCACGCTTGCTAGCCGTGACTGGCGACCTTTCTCACGCTTAGAAAAGGTGTAAGAGAGGAGTTTTACTTCCTTAATGCGGCATTCTCCTGCTCCTTCAGATGCCTTTCCAGCCGTTAGAAATAATCTAAAATGAAAGCTGGAAGAAGATAATTATTGTGCTGTATGGGCTTGGCGCCGGCTTGGACGGTATATATACTGATGCTTGGCATTAATTAGCTAATTGCGAAAATCAACTTTCACTTTCATCTTGCACATGTCCAAACTATAGAATGCTACTCTGCGACAGCCTGAAATGAGCTTGCTAGCCGGAATATAATTACGGAATACGGTTTACAGTACAGGCAGTAAGCAAGAAATAAGAGACAATTTTTCATTAATTCACTGGCTACCCTTTCCATGTTGTACCCGACGGCACATGTTGGGTGTCTGCACACAGCACAAGATCGGCAGTGCGCTCTGTATTTACGGTGCAGCTAGCAAGCTCATGTTGTGCTGTCGCAGTGGAATGTTCTAGAGTCAACACATGTGAGGGATGAAAACTGAAACTTGATTTTTGTAATTAGCTATTTTATGCTGGGCAACCAGTACATTTACCCTCCAAGCAGCCGCCAACCAATAACAAAGAAAGCACTCCAAAGATTATCTTCGTTCAGCTTCATTTTTAAAGAGTTTCTGACGGTCAGAAACACATCTTATAGAGCAGGAGAATCCCGCATCAAGTAAATGAAAATCCTCTCTTACACCTTAACTAAGCATTAGGAAGGCCTCCAGTCACTGATCGAAAAGCCTTACATTGCGATTGGGGCGTTAGATCTTCGTTGTGGACCGTTCAAAAATGAGTAGAATTGGCAGAATGAAAGCGTTATGGATTGTTCCTGAAACTTCGCTAGTCACAAATCCAAACGCCATGGAAGCCAGTGCAGGACAAACTTTCATAAAGCATCTTGCACAAGTGCATCATGGCGAATCCTGCAATTAAGCCGCTGATCTGCATTCTTTCGGCGCGATTGTTTTTATACACGGTCATTAAGAAAATTAAGGGAGGGATTTAGTGCGGAGTGCTCCGAGGCTTGAGAGTTTAAATCAAAGATAAAGAGTTAAATAGAACGAAACATTTACAAGAATCTTAAACTTGAGTGAAACTTTTTATTTTCACTTACTTACAAGAACGCTTCTCTCTATAGAAGAGCAATCCAAGAAAATAACACACACAGGAACTATAAAATAGGCACAAGATGAACTTTTGATGTCGCTTTGAGCGGCACGCGAACTGTGCTCTGTACTTAACTGAAACGAAGTGTAGTTTAGTAAACAAATCCTTCACCATTTTCTCCGCCCATGGGATTTCTTCGGTACCGCACAGTTCACGATTGCTTGAACGAAGCCAAACAACTGCCAAAAGCAGCCGGATACGCAAGGTCTTTTACGTAGTACACACGCAAACAAAGCACCAATGCTTTTTTTCCAGCGACGTGTCTGGTTCCAGCTTCAGGATTTCGCTGGGCTCTTTGCCGCATGCCAGCTCCTTCCCGTCACCCCACACAATGCACGGCCAACAATGTCTACGGATGAAACCTGGCAAAGATAAAAAAAGAGAAATTAAATTGGTACCTGATGGAATGGACAGCTGTAAAATTTCACTTCGTACAGAACTACTAATTCGTGAAAATGATTTTTTTCGGCAAAGCTCCCATTGCGATTGCGGCATTAAATCTCCTCATACCCGGCTCAAAACTGAGTAGTGTTAGAAGAATAAAGATGTTTTGAATTGTCTCTGAAACTTGGCTCTTACAAAATATTTCACTCACCTCTGAAATTAGGGCAATTTTCGCGAGCCTTGGCCGCAAGTACACGTCGACCTCTCTGTACGATGGGTCCGCTAAGGATGCCAGTGTTTCCACTGCAGGTAGAATTTTCCTTAGGCGTCTGACATTCTCCTCGACCGTGCTTGAAAATCTCAATTTACTTTCGAAGGCAAGCTGAAAGAGCAAACGTGGAATTAAACTTCACGGACACAGAATACAGCGCACAATCAGCAAAACTTCGTGGCTTTTTGTTGGTTTAGTTATACGGGCATTGGGGGGCCAGCAAGAACAGTACAAACGAGTTTTGAAGTCGTACAGTCAAGTATAAGGTGTACACCGGCGATCTATTTCAGCATAAATTAAAAAAAAATTGTATTAAAGAAAAGTTGATGACATTCCAGAAAAACAAAAACGTGGTTCCTATCGCAAGGACGGTCGCCCAGAGAACCTCAATTAAAAAATTTGTGGTATTTAGATGCACATATCGACAGAACAGGCACTCAGCGCGGTAAAAATAAAAAAAAGAACCGTGAAACTGGGGATCACAGTGACGGCATTTCGCTGTACCAATAAAGCATTCGCTGCTAATTTTAGAAACAGCATTCAAAAGATGAGCTATTAACTACACAACTGAGTACCATACAAAGCACTTACTTTTTGTATTCGCGACAATTTTGTGCTTTTACAGTGAAAGTTGCATGTCCAAATTGACTATTTTAACACGTTTGCTGTACTTGAGCCGCTTAGAAAAAAGAGCCTTTTTGTAATTCCGTATAAGTTTTCTATAAGATCACGACATGACCGCAACTGAGCTCCATCCTTGCTGCCACGACAGCTAATATTACCGCCCGCAGAAGCACTGGCTCAACGTACTGCACCGTACGGTAAAGTAAATAATAACTGCACACAACTGAGACTTCACCCAGCAGCCTGAAGTTCCTGAAGGTGACGCAATTGTATCTTACCATATAATGTTAGATTGCGACATAAATATCTCGTCTGTACCTAGAACGATCTCTTGGCAATAGCGGCTTCCATATAATAGTTATAGACTCATGTGCTGCGCACGCACATACAACAAGCGAACTTCAGTCGAGATGTGCAGCACAAACACAATTTTATTGTGGCCTTAACGCGGTTGCGTTTTATAGGATGTAGCACAATTTTAATGCTTCGTAATGTACGCATCGACTGTGTGAATTTACAGTATACAATATATTTTTCGCCATTTTCGAGGCGCTTTGCGGATCACGGAGGAAGCAGGCGCTGTTCACCCACCGCGCGAGGCGCCAGCCGACCCCTTTACTGGCGTTGCGCCTCCTCGCCCGAAAACGGCCACCGCCGCGAACCGCAACGCAGCCATGAAATTTGGCTGATTTGGCGCCGACCAGCCAAACTAGCCAAAGCTTTCGAGTGCCAGACGCGGAGACCGTTGGAAACCCGGCGGCGAAGGAGAAACGGCTTACAGCCACGGCAACGAGAGCAACTCTCCTTCCTTCTTTCTTGTCATCGTTCCCCGTCGATCACACGACGCGAGTGAAACAGAAGCTACAGTACTCTCGGACTGAAAAGCGACATCACTTACTTTACTACAACGACTTCCATGAGCAATTACTCAGGTAACCATGTCATGTCGCTAAGAATCCGGCATCTAAAGATAATGCTGGATCTGATGTAAGCATTCGAGTCAAAATACGCCGCTATGACAAGAAATCGAGATGTTAGAAACGGAAGTACGTGAATTACTTAGCCCTAAGTTGTCGCGTTTCAATCCGTGAGTATTGTACGCAGAGAACTTGGCTTGACATTAATATGAAGTTCGGAGATCAATAGGAAGGTCTACAGAATACGCCAAGAACGTCACTGTTCGGAAAATGGATGCAAAATATATAATGAGCCAAGACATTTCAAATTAATTTGCTTACCCAGGTATTCCAAGCGGCCGTGAATAGCAGGCCAGTGCCCATAGTACGCAGTTGGCAGAGAGTGGCGCCGTGTCACGCGAGGATTCCGGGCAGTCGCATTCGGTGTTCTTGCATCTACCGCGCTGCACACCACGCAGGTCAATCAATGTCAAGTTATTCATGAAGCTGTTCCTTCTTCACCACTTTTCTCAACCACACAAAGCGAGCCCACCGCACAGTACACTCGAAGGCCAAGCAGACACCTGGCAGAGACGACGCACAATGTACCTGCTGAGTCAAAGGCTCCAACGGCTTTAACCCCGTTTCCCGCCAAAAGTATATACTGAAGCGAGCGCCACCTTTCAAAGCGTTCGCGTTGAAAACAAAAATAAATGAAAGGAGGCACAAGTCACAGCAGCCAATCAGAAGCGCGTAACGGCGACGTCGCACGGCTGCCTTGGCGATTGTATCAGGATATATATACGCGTGACGAGCAGAAGTGCGATCGACGGCGCGGACTTTTGCTCAGCGTGAGTTTTCCGTTTCTCACGCATAGAATCCCCCATCGCGCGTAAAATAAAGCAAATGCACGTTTCCTCGACTGGCGTCACGCTTGGGCGAAGGAAAACCACACATATTTTGAGCAAATGGTGTTCAAAACGTATTTTACGACGCCAAGGAGCGCGTTTCACGCTTACTACGCATGAAAGGTTTTAGAGTGTACTTCGGGATCCGATGAGTCACGCTTCTCCGCTCTTCTGCGCCGTTGAGCAGCATTTGCGCTCTCCTTCTCCATGGCTATACCACACTGGCAAACGCCAGTCAGAAGCGCAGCGGCTCCAGCGCAGTGTCAGACGGCGACTGCACAGCGAAGGCCAATAGCTGCGCGCGCGCGCCGGCGCCAGTGCGTCTACCACGGCTACGACGTCACTCCTCTGGAATGCGCATACCGGCGGCGGTGAATTGCGCGCGGCGGCGGCGGAGGTGCGCGGGAGATGCCGGCTCTGGTGCGCCAGCTGTGTGACATCACTGATCCTCGCGCACGCGCAGCACGGCTCGAAACGGGTTTGGCTAGGCCAGTGTAGCTAACGCTACAAAAACTTGGACGCTTGAGCTTCGTCTCCAAGTGTAGAACGCGATTGCGTAATCAGGCCCCGTGCGCATCGCCTCCTCAATTGCTAGCCTGCTTCGGTTCTCGGTGCATGCTTCAACCGTGCCGTAAGGAAACGAACCACTCTGCGCGTAACTTTGGCTGTTTAAAAGTATCCTTGAATGCCTACTACAAACACAGTTGTTAAAGGGCCACTAAACCACCCAGAGGTCGAAATTCAGTTTTGGTGGGGAAGTTGTGCACGAGTGTACAACGAACACGGAGCCGTGAGAATTTTTCGAAACGGTACCATAATAGCGGAGTTATAGGCGTTTGATCATCGAAACGCGGCGATCGCTCCTTTCGCTCTTTCCATCGCTACCCTCCGTTGGTATCCTCTCCCAAAGCCCGTTTGCCCTCTCGCCGAGGCATACGTCATCCCCGACGCGCTGCTCGAAACACCGTCACTTCCGGTTGCCGCGACTCTCCGCACCTCCGTGTGCTCCGTCGACTGCGTGCTTGTTGTCTAACCGCTGCGGCCGTGCCGGCCCGTCGAATCGTGCCGGCATGGACCCTGTGTTGCGCGCACGCCTTCAAAGGATCGCCAACATGATGGATCCGTACGGTGACACGGCGTGCCAGACCACCTCCGCACGAGATGAGGAGCCGCCGCCACCGCCTTCCCCGGATCGTGGATGCACGAAAACCATCGCAAAACACCACGCTAAACACAGTTGGATTTAGTTCGCGCAGTTACGTCACGGGCCGCAGTAGCTGACTCGCATGCGCGCACACGCGGGAAACACGACTGTTACGGTTTTGCTGTCACTCAAGCGTCGCCAGTGCGAAGTCGGCGACGGGAATGACAGCGGGTTGGTCCGTTCCGTACGCAAGTAGAAGCAGTGAAAAGATCGGAGAAGTGTTTGGACAAAACAACAGCTTTAATTTAGCTATTGTGGCACGAGCACACTAAATATAACACTTCAGAAAAAACTAACAATAAACAACTAGAGTCAAACAATGAGCTTACAAAAATACACAAAATCAGTTAACGCTAAAACTAACAATGGAATGAAATAAAACCGAAGAAACGCGAAAGTCATACGTGTGATGACCGGCAGCGTTGCGTCCACGACAATCGGATGCGAGAAGTCCATATCTTTCTGTTGAGTAAAGCCAGTGATCAAATAAGTTGAAGAAGTCCCGCAGATTTCTCGCACGACTGCGATGTCGGTGGGTCCGAGTTGCAACGCCGATGTTTCCGGGAGTTAGTGCTTGAAGGAGATCTCAGGCAGGTTGAGCTAACCTGAGATTGAAGTCCCGATGCCTACGTTGCAGACGTGTCTCAACTAGGCGAACGGCTAAGTTTAGGTGGCCAGCCGATACAAAGCGCACACTAAAAACTTCTAGGAGAGATACTCGTTGATCTACTTCTACTCCATGTTTCTCAAGCAACTAGACTGATTAGCAGGGCGATGTCCTGCGCTTAAATCCCCTTCGTGTCCCCTCACTCTCTTCCGGGGAAAAAGGGACCATCAACATGGGTCCAATCATGCGCGTTTCATTGTCGCAAACTCTGCCCTCAAAATATTTACGACGCCCCTTTTTAATTAGGGGAGGGTTCTCCATTAATCAAACGAGACAACCCGTTTACGGTGACTGCGTAGGCGGCTCGTGCACGTGCAGCTCTTTCCGTGGGAACGCGTCTTGCCTCCATTCTCATGCCGAGCGTTTGCAGCCAAAACTTCGGGGCACACTGCGTCTTTCCACATACCTGCCGTCGCCGCGGTACTGAACAAAGAAAGCAACACTCCCTTCTGCTGCTCTTCGCGGCTCTAAGAAACAACCTTTCACGCCCAAGCCGGTGCGCCGGTCAGCGGGGGGTGGGTGCGCGCGCGTAATCGGCGTGACGAGGGGTCGAAAAAGTGGCATCCCGTGACAACAACGAACAACGAGGAGCGCGGCCAGCTGATTGCTGACATACCGGAAGTCGTAGTTCGCGTGCGACCAATCGCAGATGGACGTCAGATATGCACACCCTGACGTCAGATATGCACACCATGACGTCATGCTGAGGCCGGAAGAGCTCCGGAAAGGAGGAGCGATTGTCTTTTCGAATTTGTGGCGCGCCCGCGGCTTTGTAGCGCTGCCGCGTGTGGCATCGTTCATCGTGACGGCATTCTGCACACGATGCGCGTGTTTACTTGACATGTTTGAAAAATATCGGAGGTGGTTTAGTGGCCCTTTAAGGGCCCACTACGCCATAATTATTAAATGTGAAGCATTTCTTTGCGTACTGCAGGCACTTTGAGCGTTTCTATCTATCTATCTATCTATCTATCTATCTATCTATCTATCTATCTATCTATCTATCTATCTATCTATCTATCTATCTATCTATCTATCTATCTATCTATCTATCTATCTATCTATCTGTCTGTCTGTCTGTCTGTCTGTCTGTCTGTCTGTCTGTCTATCTATCTATCTATCTATCTATCTATCTATCTATCTATCTATCTATCTATCTATCTATCTATCTATCTATCTATCTATCTATCTATCTATCTATCTATCTATCCTCCTACGTCTGGGTGCTCTCGTGATCTCAACCTGGGGTAGACCAAAATTAGTATGAGAGGGCATAAGAAGGTTCGACGAATATGTCTGGCTGGTCATGACATGAATAAGTTGAAAATCGCGTCGCGTACGTCGTCAAACCATTTCCGCGAGACACGTGTGGCACGGACCCGTATTCCACGCGCCGTGGTAGGCGGGTATGCGCAACAGGTGATTGACAGTTTATATCCACCCAGGAACGCCGAGAACAG